>QVRM01003707.1:0-58473 GCA_003439945.1 Dermanyssus gallinae | reverse complement strand
TCGGGTCGTCACTAACACTACTTACACGCCTCGTACGCTGCTCTGTACGCTTCTAGTTGGCTAAGCCGCCGACTCAACCACGTGGGCTTCGGAGAGACGAAGAATTTCCCTCGCTGGTCCTGCGCAAGCTCCAACGGAGTCGCCATGCAACGTCGGTCAAGTGAAGCCCAAGTACAGAGGACTCAAGGTACTTTATGACGAAAAAGAGATGCTGACTAAAGCTAATATAAACCCAGTTTAAGGTTAATAATAGAAACCGAGTGATAGCCTATCTATCTCTGATCATTACTAAGCTAAGTAGATTTGACCATGTATACTTAGGGCTTTCCCGTGACGAACCTTAATGTAATGGTTACCCTTGTCTTTCCAAGAAGAGCCGCCAGGATGTTCTAATCCAAGCTAATTAGTCAGCTAAATAAACACGAGCTAATTAAACATTCAACGTCAAGCGAAAGACATGACATAAAGCGGTATAGAACGTTCCCCATTTATTGAAGAACCCCATGTTACATCCAAAACTTTTCCTAGGGGAAATGGGGATAAGATCAAACCGTACAAGGCCAACCATAATATGCGTTTCTGCCTCGTTTTACGTTTCGCAATTTGCAATGAATGAACAATTAGTTAACTCAACAGCAATAATGACAGATATAGTTTTTCAATATGATCCTACATGTTAGACGAAGCACATACACATGTTGATAAATGCATTTATCTAAAGGTTTGACCTGTTACAGCTAATGCATCTGCAGAGTTTCCTTTAAATGTTTTGTATATCCGCCGTTTGCCTTACATGTTTTACCTAAACATCAACAAAAATGGCGCCATCCTTCAGTGGATTCGATTCTTATCTCACTCTCCCGTACGCGAAAAAATAGAAAACATTCCCCGGTTCCGACGTATATATACAGACATTATTGTGTGCATGTATATATTCTTAACATTTTCATTGAATACAGCTATTTGCTACAATGCATTTTGTGCAATGTAGAATTCATGCAATAAAGTATCCTCAATGAATTAAATTGCATAACATTTGTTGCGTCACCGGTTATGAGAATGCTTTGACGTCTCGTTGTTTTTGTTGTGGTTTCAGCCCGGCGAGATGACAAAACTCTGTCGACCTGAAGGTGCATACATATATCCACCGTACCACACGAAAAGAAGCACTGAGCTAATGGGTAAGTGCGCATTTTTCCCCGCTAGGTTGTGCTCGGTGTATAACTTACAAGGTTTTGCATAAAATTTGCGAAGCACTATTGTTTGCGGCGTCAATTTCTAACTGCAACATATACTCTGTTCGATTTTACGCACACGCCTGATACAAAATCGTATCGTGCCATTTAGATTGTTCCACTGTTTCAACACAGCGACGTGTTGGTTAATGGAAGTCGCTTTGTTAAGAGCATCTACAATTACATACTTAACGCCCTTTGTCTATCCTGTATTCACAGGAATGCTGAAGCTATTGCTGGATGGCGATACCGAGCAAGTTTGTGAATACCGGACCTTGTTAGCAAATTTTCGGGCGGAGCTAATTACCGCGGAAGAATTTGTGGAGCAGTGCCTGAAGTTGTTTTCAGATCCTGTCGAATTCACAAAGGTAGCTAAGCTTATCGTCGTGCTGCACAGCATCTTATGTTGCGGCTACTTAGTACTGCAACTTGTTACTTACCGGGATACCCACTTAAACTCCTAATGATGCTGTAAATTTGATTTTAGGAATTGCTATTTTGCTAAAATTATTGCGTGCCCGGAACGCTATATATATATATATATATATATATATATAATACGTGTTATGATTTGCTTCTCTTGTGTTTGCTTTCTGAATCGATAGATCTTCCCCGAGGTGATATATCTCCTTCCTGATATTGTCAAGCAGAACGAGCTGGCGTCCTTGTACGATGGACTGAAGCTACGCTACAAGATCCCCAGTTCTCGGGGCGGGAGCCGAGGCGAGAAGAACAATGAGCCGTGGGTCCGGTGTGCTGAGTGCAGCCAGATTACCGCCCCGGAGGATTCGCAGGCCCATCAGCGGGCTCACTGACCCGCGAATAAATGGGCTAACCTCTCTATGCTGCGTGAGCGATAGCAGCACTCTGCCACAAAGGTGGGCAGGCAGACGGCAACACGGCGTCGATCGATCACTATTGCTAGCGGAGGTTGGCTCGATTGCATTGCCATTATCTGGGTTGTACTACTTTGTACTGCTATTGTTGTTCATGTTGTTGATCTAGTTAGTTAGTTGGTTGGTTAGTTGGTTTATTGGTTGATTAGCGCAGGTAGACACTTTCAGGCACTGAGTGAAATCGATCGACGTTCATATGATATGATATGATACCTGATGGCGGTAGTAGGGGCAACGGCTATTTCAATTGACACACCGGTGAAGAGGAGGAGGTCGGTCGATGTCTCTGCACACAGAGCAAGCAGTACGTGTCGGAACGATGTTGTTGAAAGAATCCCTCTTTGTGGTGAGAGTACCTAGTAAGGAATAAGTCCACTGTGTCTGTGTGTGCGTACGGGCTTTCGTTGCGTTGTCTGTCCGTTTGAATGCGTGAGCTTGAATGGGCAAGTAACACAAAAAGCTTCTCTAGCTCTTGTCGATACCAGTTTCGACCAGACGACACTTAGTGTAGTCACAGACGAACGCACAGTGCCAGCGATACACAGGGCGTATGAATGTGGCCATCGCGAACGTTCGTAGTCGGGCTGGCTTACTTGAGCTCAATAGCGGAGAGGGGAGAGTGGAGAAGTTATCGGCCGGTGGTGCCTGGGTGGGTGGCTGGGTGCGTGGAATTGGCCGTTGGATAACAATAGAAATAACAATAATAATAGTTTTCATTCTAATATTAATAATAGTGGGCTGTAGTACGTGGAAGTTCGGCTATTATCAATTACGCAATGATTGGGACGAATGCGTCATGCATCAAGTGATACTGCCTTCATTAGCGTAACGAATATTTACGTCGACGAATCGTAGAGAGGAAGAAATTATTACTGCGGACGCTTGACGAACCCGCGTCTAGGCCCTATCAAACCCAAAACCTTTTCTAGACCCCTATCTAATCGTTGACGTAGGTGACGTAGCTCCGCCCATGCGGTAAGCATCGGTATGCGTGAGCTTAACGCTAGCTAATGCATGAGCTTTGAATGCGGTTGGGTATGCCTGTTGTTTAGCTGTACGTTCTAGAAATGGCGATACGGCGAACCTGTTTTGCCGATCTTATTTCCGAGCACTTGAAAGGGACGAAGTGTTTTAAGTTTGGTATTGAAATCGAATCACAAGCCGTACTACCATCTTTGGACTTCTAATTAGAAAGGGAAATAAATAGAGATAGACGTTTTATGTACATGTCCTTTTGAGCTGTGGGCTATTGTACAGCAGTGGGTAACTTACGGGCAATAATAGAACCTCTGTAACTTTAATAAAGTTCTGGCGCATTTGCTATGTGTCCAGGATTATTCGTGTTACTGTCGGCGTTTTTAATAATAATTCATGCAGCACTACAACGCATCTCCGTTATCGGTTGATCGAAATCAAGGCAATGGCCGAAGAAGAGAGTATGCAGCTCTTAGTGAGTTCCTCCATCGTACTGCATACTTTTTGTGATTTATAGACACGTAACCGCACAAGGCTAAAACGCTGACACAGATTAATAAAATGTATAACGATTGTGACAAGAGACGCGTCTTTTGAAAATATATAACGTTTCAATATGTGCCTTGAAATTTCAACCAGTCGACGTATTTATTGCTGTGGCTGGAGTACAATCACATAAACGTGCATAAAATACTGCAACGTATAAAGCGCAGCGCACCAAGGTAAGGATTACATTATAATATTTTGGAATACTCCTATGAGCTAGAACAGTTTTACTGATATTTACAGCATTCAACTGTTAGGGAACTGTATGCTGTAAAAAGCAAACGGATGAAAAAGAATGTGTACATTTGTCTACAAGTCTTTATTTCGTTCCTCTGATTTGAAGCACGTCTCTGGCCTGACGGCCGCCTCTTCGAAATTCTTGGCTACTGTCTTTTCCTCCACTCTCGAATCTACTTCGTCATTATCCGCTCTGAGAGTCCGCCTAGAAGTACGGAAAACAGCAGTTGACTCAGTCGATCGCCCCGCGCGACACCTGTAGTTTAAGTGACCTCCCCCCAATGCCGACCCCGTTGTCAGTCAGCACCGTATTTGTTTTAGGATGTTGATAAGTAACCTCAGTATTGCTTCTGGTACTCGCATTTGTGCCAGCTTATCAACTATATTGTCCCTTGGTGCTATGTCAAACGCCGCCTTTAAATCCACTAACACAGCATAAGGCAACTATTCGGCCTAGACAGTGTTTGCTTCGAGCAGCTTCTCAATTGTTAAGAAACTTAATCTTCCGTCCCTTATCCGTGCTACTCTTCCGGAATTACGCCTCTTTCCTCCAATAAAAAACCAAATCTCCTTGCTATCATCTTAAGAAGATCTTGTACGGGCAGCTTTTTATTGCTATACCCCTCTAATACTCTGGTTCCGTCTCTACTCTCTTGCGTTTGGAAATGACTATTAAGGTCGCATCTCTCTCCTGGCCTGTAAAACTTCCCCAATGTTTAAGCATTTATTGAATAGGGCTTGCCAGCATTGGGATAGAACTAAGATGTCTCTGGTGTTCTTTCCTTACCTGATCGTTCCCTAGCGCTTTCCCCGCGGTGCTCTGTCGATTGCTTCTATCACTTCCCCGAGAGAGATTGCCCTCGTTATCCAGACCCTTGCTTCCTCCGTCGTCTTATCCCAGGGACCTTCATATTCTAGCAGAGCTTTCGGGGTTGGCGACCTGCCCGTCATTACTGAACACTTCTCTCCTTCCGCCTTAGCCATGTATGTGGGCTCCCCCTAATTTTTACACAAATGTCCAATTATACTTTCTGAGTCCCGCATCTTCCCTGTAAATGTTATGTCCCTTCTGTCTATATCTGTTGTAAATAGGTCAATTCTGACGACCTGGAACGGCACTCATATGTGAACACATTCGCCCTATTGACTACCCAGCAGCCGATCTCATCCAATAAGTTTAGCCATCGTTCTTTCCGAGTCAATCCTGTCTAATCTCGTATTGAAGTCCGCTCATATAATCATTGGAGCCTTTCTCAGTAGAGCTTCTATCCCTAACAAAATGAGCATAATCATCGTTTCTGTTGACTTCGTCAGGCGCGAAGAATAGCGGCAGTATAATTTACTGAAACTATTTAGCCAAAATCGTCTGTTATGCAACTGTACTTATAGGGCCATTAGTTACTAAGAGATGTAGTCATCAAGCCGTTGCTTCTCGCTTGCCCGTGATATGGAGTAATATACCACAGCGCATTCGCGGCATCACTTCCCTGAATTGTTTTACACGTGAGGTCCAGAAATGGTTACTCACTAATGGGTGTTGACATGGCGGAGGCACACGTACTATTTGTGTTGTGTTAGGATGTCTGATTCTGCAAGGCTGAACAAACGAATTTTGTGATTGTCCATGGCTGACAGCAAGATATCTTAATCCTTTTATTATTATTAGTATTATTATTATTATTATTATTATTCAATTTTATATTTTTTTAAATGAGAACTAAAGCATTGTATAATGCAGTTCCTTTAATAAACCACGATTTGAATCTTGAATCTCTTACTGTCGTTTATTTCTGCTCTCTGCAAAAGCGGCGCTTCGCATACATGGAGAATTATATCACATAGAAATTCACTTTTGGCAATTTCTGTCGCAAAGCTATTGACTAAAAACTACTTTAATTCGGCAATTGAAAAGGTTAACCGAGCGGTGGTCTCCGCGGCGCCAGACTTTTAAATGTGAGCCCTACAAATAGTGCTTTTGGCCTCTATCTTGAACTTTGCGCAAGTGTTTCTTCTTCATGTAGGCAGGCTCCTGCCCTGTCTGCAGAAAAAAGGCTTTTCCGTACCGCGGAAGCATGTCTTGCTACTCTAGACATGCCCCTCTCGAACAAATATTGTACTGGCGCGTGCAGTAGCTACAATATATTGCGATTTCCAATGGGGCTCTAAGGTCACTCAAAAAACCGCATGATGTAACGATGTGTGTGCTGTCCGCTTTTCACCGCTCATACGCTCTTGGCCTTCTGTGACCTTCACTATACCCTCCCTTACGCGATCTCCTACTAGGTGCCATTTTTGCCCGGCAATACGGTGGACATAGATAACTGAATACTCAAGCAGGTGTTCTATTATCTTTATTATCACAGTATGATATGTTACGTTACAATAAAATACCACTTTTGAACGTATATTTACATAGATGTTGCTAGTGTATATCACGTGATACAAATCAGGCTTTGTAAAAATAGTAGCAAGTACATTGTCTTTGCAACGTATCGTCATGGTGTCGTCATGGTATTTCGTGTTAGTAGTTGATATATTTATTTACAAACATCCTATAGCTAACATTGAAGGCGGCATACTATGCAGCTAATGCAATAGGCAACGCCACTGAAATGGTACCACAGGTTGAGTCTCAACCGACCCAACGGAACACCTCAGTGGCATCCGAAGGACAATCTACATCTTTAAACATTTTTCTAGTGACGCGCTTTACTGAGAGCTCCGCTTCACCTATCCTAATTCTTGAGCGAAAAGCAACATGAGCTGGTCAAATCGTATGCTGTAAGTGTAGCTACTTATATTCGACACGACTAGGAGGTTATGCACTTGATCAGTTCATTCAAAGCTGACTTAAGTCTTCATACATACATACATACTCTTGTAAAAAGCTTACATTCGTTCAGCACAGGAGTGCGTACAGTTACTTGAATATCAGTTGCTATGCAGCCATTCCTTGTAGTATATAAGCGTTAACCGAATGTAAAACAATATATATATATATATATATATATATATATATATATTAAAATGTATAATGATGTTAGATTATTATTAGCAGCAACGGCGCACGAGGGATTCGATCGCCAGATGCACTGGGATAACGTTTGATAAAAGAGGTACATGAAAGATATGTATATATATATATATATAGAGAGAGAGAGAGAGGGGGGGGGGTGGGTTCTCTAGTAGACCTCAAGGGTGAGGTGCGGCATGTTGAGTTTCACCTTGTGCGTATCGAACAGCTTGGTGAGCGCCATCACGTATCTGGCGTGCAGTTCCCGAACGTCGTCGTCGCTCGGGTCGGGTTTTTTCGCCACCGGAATGGGCTCACCGATCACCGTCGTGATGGGCTGACGATAGGGCACGAACCCGTACGAGTACTGGAACACGCCGCGTCCGTGGAAGACGGGCGGCGAGAAGCCGGCGAGCTTCGTGAAGGCCGTCTGCAGGCGGCGCGTGAACGAGTCGTGGCCGTTCGGCTCCTGGTGGAAGATGTCGTTCTCGCCAAACGAGAACACCGGCACGAGGTGGGCGCCGTTCTGGATGGCCATCCGCACGAAGCCCCGCCTCGAGTTGAGCTTGAGCCGGACCGTCGGCAGGCAGGTGCTGGGCACCGCGTCGAGCGCCTCCTGCGCGCCGCCCACCACGATGATGACGGCGTTGCCTCGGCCCTTGTAGTTGAGGATGTTGACGATCGACTCCTTTGACACCGAGTTGACGCCGAGACTCAGCACGAGCTCGCGGTGGAACGGAAAGCAGAACTGGCCCTCGAGCGTCAGCAGGTGCGGCACGATGCCGGGAAACTGGCCCGAAAAGTCGGTCGCCTCGGTGGCGAAGTTGCAGAACGCGCCCGCTGACGCGATGCCGTGCGGATGGTAGCCGAATATGTAGTTCTTCGACGCGTCGAGGTCGGCCGTCTTCACCAGCCGAATCGGGAAGTAGTCACGAAACCAGCACCAGATTCGCCAAGACCGCACCCAGGTGCTGCGGCGACCGCCTGTGGGCGCATGCATAGGACACATACGCATCAGTCATATATATTGTACAACGAATGGTAAATAAAACTATATATATACAGGTAGTTCAACAGGTTCTTAAAATGATCTTTTCACAATTCGAATTTTGGCGCGCTTTCACCGCTATTGGAAACGGCAACTTTTCGACTGCTAGCAGTCAAAATATTATGGTTATTGGCCGTTGCGATCTCGTTTGATCGCTTTTCCCGTGCAACGTATCGGCCTAATTTTGAAAAATGGAGAAAAAAGAGATTCGAGTGGTTATCAAGCATGTTTATTTTAAAGGTTGGAATGCGACCCAAGTGAAAACTGAGTTGAACAAGGTGTACGGTGACTCTGCGCCATGTTTTGCCACTGTTTACAACTAGATTAATGAGTTAAAAAGAGGTCGCAGGAGCACCGAAGCCAAGATGTCGAAAAATCCGTCGAATTTTTGGCGCAGATTCGTGACCGTCGATAAAAGCTGGGTCCATCACTACACTCCCGAGACCCAAGAAGCATTTCGCCAATGGTGTGCACCTGGTGAAGGACCTCCGAAGAGGGTGCGGACAACGGCATCGGCCGGAAAGATGATGGCTACTGTTTTTCGGGACCAACGTGGAATAATTCTGGTCGACTACCTTGAGAGTGGTAAAACGATCACGGGAGAATATTATACAAGACTGTTGGACTGCCTGAAGCAAGAACTCATCGTGAAACGGCCCGCTTTGCAGAAGAATGTTGTCCTGTTTCACCAGGACGATGCTCCTGCACACATGCCGCGGCAAGCATCGGCAAAACTGGCCCAACTGAGGTTCGAACTTATTGAACAATCTTCCTATTCTCCAGACTTGGCCCCCTCTGATTATTTCCTCTTCGGACATTTGAAGAATAGTCTCGGTGGAAAGCGTTTTTCCAGCAATGAAGTTAAGGCGGGTGTCAATGCCTATTTTCAGTCTAAAGACGCGGAATTCTACTCAAGAGGTATAAATGCTCTTAAGTATTGGTGGGAAAAGTGTATTAAGCTTTTTGGGGAGTATATCGAATACGAAAAAATAAAAACAAGATTTAGAAAATTCTTGGTTTTCAATTTAGAAACTTGTTGAACTACCTGTATATACAAATAGTTCTAGAATGCGCCCCACGCACGCTGAGGTCTAGTACAACTCGGCGAAAAAAATAAATTTTCCAGTGGAACGAGTGACGGAAATGTCTTCTTTTGAAGTGAGAGCGGAATTACCAAAAAAAATTGTATCGAGTTTTTTTCCTGGCATAGCGTCATTAAATCTGTGATTGCGGAAGTCCCAGTCATCCTATCGACAAACAATCATACCCGCATATTTGAAAGAAAAGTTTGCATTGTTGAATTGCATTCAACGTTAGCTCAAAGCAGAACACATGTTGCATTGAAGATAATTCTCAAGAAATGAAACTCTTTGCAATTTCTATATTGTGGCATTCACGCTTAATAACTTATTTTCTAAAAGACAACTTCGCCCCCCGTTCCATTAGAAAAAAAAATATTTTTTACGCCGAGTTGTACTAAACCTCACAAGTTCTTGCCGTTTTTTGTCCAAGGCGAAAAAAACAAATTTGCAAAACGTGTGGCTTTTTAATCATCAATATAGCATTTTCCTCACCAACCAGGTTTTTATTCTTATTTTGTAAAGTGTATTGTTTCCTGTAGACGAAGAAGTGTTGTTCCTCATTATGGACATCTTCCGAAGGCTTGCCATTTTTGTTCAGTACAAAAGTTTTAGAAGGACCATTATGAGTGATGGTCTAAAGGTGCAAGCTCCGGAAAGTATGGTTGGTGCTCAATAAGTTCCTAGCTGGGGCTGTATAATACTTTAAGGCTGGTGTTACTCACATGGGGCCGTGCGTTATCATAGAAAAGATAACCTCTTTGGAGTCTCCTCACGAGTTTTAGACGTGGTTGGGTACCAAAACGGCAGGAAATGTTGCAGCAATCTAACATATACAGGCTAGGACGCTAAAAATGATCTAATATCTAGCAGCATATTTCATTTCGGATACAGCATATATATATATATATAGTACAGGCTCCGCTTATTTCAAAGTTCCGGTGGTGCACCTGTTAAGTAGCGGATTACATGCAAACAATATGTTGCAAAAATGTTGTTCTGTGAAATGTATATGAAATTGAGCACCGTCCTCAAGCATTTGTTTATCGTGACGGCTCTTTCAAGGTGCGAATTACCAGAGTGCGTCTGGGACTATAAGGTATTGGCATTAGAGTTACATAAATATATGTACATATGTATATTCATAAACAAATCCACAGCTAGTTTAGTAGATAGTGAACTGAACTCACGAACGCGGCTTACAAGCACCTCTCGAAGAATACTGCGAGGTTTATCTTTGTCTCTCTCTCTCTCTGCGAGGTCTATCTGTGTCCTATTTTCTGCGAGGTTTATCTCTTAGTCAGCTAATTGTTATTCAAAATTAAAACTTAATCAGTTAATTGTTCTTAGAAATTAACACTTGGTCGGCTAATTATTATTCGATTTATTAACACTTAGTCAGTTAGTTGTTATTAGAGATCGACATTTAGTTAATTTTTATTAGACAAACGCTTGGTCGATGAACTAAAGGTGGCTATCAAGTGACAGGACATACCGCGGATGCACGAGTTCATGTCCCAAATGTACCAGGCCAGATAGCAGAAGAGTATAGCGCGCTGTAGGCCGTCGGCGAAGAACATCATGTACACGCACAGACCCAACGAGAGCATGCCGAACAGGAAGAACGAAAAGGACCAGTAGAGCGCGGCGAATGTCTGAAGGCGCCTCTCAAGTGGGATCCGCGCCGGGGCCCACTCGATGCCGACCGTCGAAGCAAGATGCCAGCTGCAACAGAACAATATGGGGCAGATATATATATATATATATATAGCGATCGATGGAGATATCTTGGAGTCGACTTTGACAGCAGTGGCAGAGTTGACTCCACCAAGGATATACTCCTTAATTTACTCAACAGACTCACGATAGCTCCCCTTAAACCCCACCAAAGACTCATATTTTTGAAAGACTTTCTCATTCCCGTCTCCTCTATAAACTGGTCTCCGGTCCCAGACCATCTTACGCACTCCTTAGCGACCTAGATAAAGAGATCAGAAAGGTTGTTATGTCGTGTGTATGTTAAGTCGAAATGGCTTAAGCTCGGAAACTCGGTGCCGAACGCCTACCTGTACACGCATTCATTCCCAGACTCCGCCTCTCCCGCCTGACAGCACTACAACACTCCACGCACCTTGGGGTCCAATGGATGCTAACCACCGAGCACTTTAAAAAAGATCTTGCGAAAACAAGATTTCTTTGCGAGCGCTTGGGAACCTCCATTGAGACCGCTACACAAGAGACCGATTACTGGTCTCAACAACGCCTGAGACGTTGGCTCATGTCGCTCAGATGTGCGATACAACACACAAACAAACCATAAAGAGACATGACGACGTCTGTGATCGCGTGCCGCGTCTTCTCCGCGAAAGGGGTCATGAGGTGGTTCGTGAGCGAGTATTCCGTCGACCGGGCGCACCGGGTCTAAAGCCCGACCTCGTAATAACAACACCTACCGAGATCTGGGTTTTAGATGCCGAGGTTTGCGGCCCGAACCGGGACCTGGCAAAAGCACGGCAAGACAAGATCACCAAATATGACGTCGAGATGGATCTCACCGTTTTAACTTTGCAAGGAAACTTTGGGGGCTACCATCAAGCAAGGACACGGACAACTGACTCTTAACTTCACGTGACACCTTTTTACCACCATTTTTATTAAGGCGAGCACTGCCCAGTGTGCAAACGTATTGTAAATGGTTAATAAATCATCACAATATTTTCTATATATATATATATATATATATATATATATATATATATATATATATACAGGGTGTTACAGAACTATATTGAGGGCGATATAAGGAATTGTAAAGCTCGAGAACATGGTGCCTAGAAAGTCTTGTTTTGGAGTGAGAGTGAAAGTACTACAGTTTGTGGCAGCGGTGTCATTGCCTAACATAGAAGCATTAAATGTGACGTTGCGAGACAACCAGTTCTCCAGTAGACAGAAACTAAGCACATCGTAGTGTTTGTGAGACAATTTTGAAGAACATATAGCGCCGGGCAGGGTATGCAGCATGGTCGATTAGAAGATAATTCGCCAAAAACTAACACACTCAGCAGCAAATGCACATTCCATGATTATTTTGGTACCACCACCAGGGCAATGCAAGCCGTGATCGCTAAGTAATCAAGATTTTTCGGCGGGCATGTCGAGATGGAGTGCATGCATAAATGACCTAGCGTGATTTATCTGATGAAGTAGGTCAACTATGCACCCAGTCTCGATTACTCCGCAATCACGGCTCGCAATGCCATGGATTTGGTACCAAAATGATTGCCATGAAACATTGTCATGAAGCACATGATTGCATTCGCCTGAATATTCTAGTTTTGAGTTGATCATTACATGAGTGAGAAACATTTTATATTCGATGATCGCGGGATACGTTTTCTCCAATGGTGGACTGCATGATGGCATTGCATAAACGCTCACTGGAGATGAATAAAATCACCAGAAAATGCAACAGGTTTTGCAACAAACAGGTATTCGCTTGAATGAAAGCAAATCATTGTAGTGCTAGGCAGACAATTTTCAAATTATGTGAAGATGTTTCTGTGAAAACTGTTGGACCAAACCGGTACCGACTGACGATATCAGATATCGCCAGGTGAAGTATGAGCGACTCCGACAATTTAAATTGATGGGACTGACATTTTAAATTGATCCGACATGAAATTGTTGGTCATGAGGGCCATTGTCTGGGTACATTGTCTCGTAGGCCAGAACTACTTACTCAGCTTCAAGCTCGCAGGACCAGGCTCTTCAAGGGCCCAATGCTGCATACCTGGGGGCGCTTTTAGGCTGCTCTCTAATCAGAGGTTTTAAGCTGCTTGTGCCAATATATTTTCATCGTCGCACAGAAGAAGAGAATAAACAAATTCGATTTAATACAAAGTGATTCCTTCGCGGACTGGTAACCTGGGGTGCGGGGGAGTGTAACTGGGAGCTATGAGTGCACACCTGTGCTAGAAGGAATTAATTGTCTCACCCGACCTGCACCAATCCGTTTCGAACCCGACCACAAGCGCCCCTTGTAATCAAGCGTTCCTTCTATTGGGGCGCACTGTTTAGGCTGCGCCGGCCTCTTGAGGAGCTAGCCGCTGTAGGCCCTGCGACTTTGGTGAACAAAAAGTTTTGGCTCTTACGAGGAAAAGCAGCCAAGTTTTACCAATCATGTAACAGATGGCGGGTTATATCCGCGCACCTGTGCATGGCGATGTTCGCAAAGGTTATCACGTGCCAGATCAATTTAAATTGTCAGTGCGTCCATATTTATATTGCCGAGGTTGCTCACACTTTGCTAATGTCGGTTTCTAATGTCGCCGGTTGCCAACCGGTTTGACCATACAGTTTCACAGCAACATCTTTACATAATCTGCAATTTGCCTGTCTAGCATTACAAATATAATTAATCCGAGTAACTGCCTGTACTACCGTGCCTATACTCAGAAGGTTGACAGTGCTTATTGCGACGCTGTAAAAGAGTCTCAGCGGATATCAACAACAATCAGAACACTGTCTTTCACTATTTGCTCAGTTGACCGCTCCGAAATTGAGTCAGTCTGTAGCTTTGCGCCTTAAGTGGCAAACAAAATCCCTTCGTTTCCAAACCCTTGCTAACTTCTCTAAGGCGGCCTACATGCCATGTCTGTACTTTCAGACAGACATGGCAAACGTGGGGAAACGCATTTAGATAATCTCTAGCAGCATGATGACAGGCGAGGCCTATACTGTTAGGCCTCAATCCGTGATCCTCTTTGGCCATGCCCCTCTGGCTACCCTCTGGATATAGAGCACCGTCCTCCCGGCATCGACGCGAACAGTATCTTCCCGCTTAGACAGTTGTTAAGTGTCGTTCCATTACTCTACGGGCGGTCACTAACGAAAACCATTTGCGCGAAGAGATTCCACTTTGAGCTCTCTAAACAGATTCTCAAATTGGCTATCGTCTTCTATGTTCTTGTTGTTGTTGCTGCTGCTGCTATTATTTTCCCTCACACGGTTTCGCGTGTTTCAGTTGAGTCTCCTCAATAGGATGCGTAGGCCCACTCATTCAAACTCACTCATAAACTGCTACTCTGCTAAAAGATCATATTTTACCGGGGGGGGGGAGTCATTGTTAGTTAGTATAGTCGACTCTGGCTGTTAGCAGACACTACCCAGCTTAGGTATTGCTGCCTTTGGTATGATCCGAGTCACTGGGGCGTTTATATCGAACACGAGGGGGTAATGCGAGAGGGAGAGAGAAAAATCGGCGTACTACAGTATCTCTTATCAACTCGAGATAAAACGCCAAAAGGAACAAGCACCAGCACTTACTGGTGGGAGGAATGACACACATTGATAGCACAATTTCTATTCAGTAGAAACACGGACCTCTCCGCAAAGAGATGGGTCCGTGCTTCTACTAGATAGGAAGCGTTGTCAATGTAGAGTTTAGACAGGGCGCCAGGAGAGCAGCCACTTGACGAATTCTTAGTTCTGGCCAGCTGACGCCTGTGCTACAGAACGACCGTGAACGAACTCGAAAAAAACAACAACAATAACAACAACCACGACCACGATGGAAAATAAACATTCTAACGGAACCAGAAAGGATGATGATGGTATCTTGGTTGAGTCCAAGCAGTGTTTACGCGTAGTAAAAGACTACGTAAGAAAAGATCATCAAAGCCTCCTTCCTGCCCCGAAATAACGAGAGGGGCAGCCCCACTGTCTACGCTACGACGTGAGACGAGGTCAAGTCCCACAAGATAGTCAGTCATCAATGATATTTTTAGCCAAAAATTGCATTAATTTAAGCTTAGTCGTTTATTTATCTATATATATATATATATATATATATATATATATATATATATATATATATATGTGTGTGTGCTACGAGCATGCAGTCTCTTTCTGCACGCCAATCGGAACTAATTAGCTTGCCTGGTCGGTTTAAACAAGTCTGATTCAAATTGAGTCTCCCATGTAGTACCTACTCTAAGCCGTTGATGACATTGCTATGATTGAAATTACTTGCATGCTTTTGCATGCTTTTGACAACATCTCGCCGTCGTCATTAATCGCTACGTCAGTGCAGACTGACACATCTGCACAGGAATTGTCCGTAGTATTACTGTGTCTTAGGAGTGCAACTCAGTGTACAGGTTCATAACCACTCTTGTATTGCGCAGATGACCTCTTCTATATTAAAGGCTTTGGTACTCATCATGCCTTCCTCGGCTTTCCCTAGCCTTTTACTTAAAGCTAAGACATCTTTTTAGTGTCAAATGTGCGAACATTGGCGATTTTCCGCTTATGAGGCTAACCGAAAAATAGGCAAACAATCATGACCATGACTTCCGTTATAATTGCTGTGTCTGGGTCGTCTGTCGTCCACGGGGCAAGCATTTACTCATTGCCTCTAGATGAACTGCCAACCTGCTGTTCTGTTGATCGGTACTGAAATAAACAATTGTGTAAGTCTTTTGACTGACACATAGCATGAACGAATGTTTTGTTGATGGGACGATTCGGTGGAAATGGTATGCGACGCTCACGCTATGAGTCGCGGGTACAATTCCGGTAACCCATAAAGAATGAGGCTTGTCTTGCGTGCAGCCATGTGGAGAACATGCGCGTATGAATCTGGCTGCTGACGCCCCGCTGACATGGAATAACAGTGTGCCGTAAAACCGAGTTATGGTCACGCTCAACGATCCGAAGCGTTTGGCCGCATACATGCGCCAATGGACAAATACAAAGCAAACTACGAACGTGGGTGTAGGTGCACCTATATAGCTATATAGAAGAAAGTCCTATAAAAAAATCCAACACGGACCGACAGACCTCTATAGACTCAGAGACGCTCGCTACATTTGAAAATGTCCAAGTCTCGTGTACACCGAAGGCACACTGATTCCCGACTCTTAAGGCGGACGCAATGCTCACCTGGCGAGGCTTAGCCCTTATCCTGCTAACAGGTAGCCAATGGCGGATTCAACCTATTCGCCCAGGGTAAACAAAACCTAAGCCTAAAAGGAAATTATATCCGTTTTTTCGGGGAAGAATGTTTCGGTCAGCAGTTCGATATTGCCGCAATTATGCGCCGCCAATACATCAGTAAAAACGCCTCACTGACCTCACTGCAAGGTCCATTAAACACCTGCGGCCTTGCCATGTTGAATGTCAAGCGAAAAAAGCTTCTGACGTAAAACGGCGGCCGAGAGTTATGCCGGTACCTCAGCTGTACTCTAACTGATGATGGGAGTGACCCACGAGTCACAAGCAGTCGCAGTTAAACCAGCTCTTTCCTAATTTCGAAGGGAGTAACTGTCATGCCGCCCGCCCTTACTGCTCCGACATAACATAGTCCGGAGGGTTCTAGACAATGATTCAATGATTCGCCGCACGTCCACATGCGAGTCGAATAATCCCGAACGCAGTCCGGCACCAATGTGGACCGCTAAATCACTAATTAGTAATGTACAAAGAGGTGCACTCGTCAGTGCACTCAACCTAAGACCTGGTTGAATGCACTTTATAGGCCAGAATGGCTGTAGGCTTTCTGGGCCTTCCAGTCTCTGTAGCCTTGTGTGTTTGAGGTCGTTAGGCCTGGCCTTGTTTGGCCTGATCGGCTCGGATGTTAAATTCTATGAAGGCTCCCCACTAAGGGTATATAAGGTTCAGCTTAACCCCCTTAAGGGTACTCTTCGTTTGCTTGTCTTTGCAAACGTTTGCATGTGCATCTTACGGGAAACGCACGTTGGTGGCGAACGGAAAACCATTTAAGTGCGGCTCCGGCCTGGCCAGTCGAACAAATTAAGTCCGTCGATCCTGTCTGTCAGTTTTAGCGACTTGTAGCCGTCAAAGCTAACATTATAAACGAGCATCGGAAAACAATCCACGCTGATTCATCCACGTCGTGGTACTATGAATTCTAAGTTAAGCCACTCAAGAGCTTCAACAGCTCGATCTTGTCCGAGAGGTCAGCTTTGCGTAACAAATCACGTCAAAGGGAGGGCTCGTGAACAAAGGTCTCAAAAGAAAGAGGTCACGGTGGGCGCCCGGAAGTGGTGAGCAGCGCCGACCTAGCTTTGGGCACTAATAATGGGACACTTTCAAAGAGACAACAACAAAAACCGCAGCAGCAACAACGAACAATTGACGCCGGCGATAACCGTTACGACGATACAAACAAGAATAAATAAGATCAGCAAAACAAAACATCAAAAACAAGTAGCAACAGCAACAATATGAAGAGGAATACGCAACAACAGCGAAATCCTAGCGGTATCAACATTACGATCGACATGAGTAAACAACGATGACTGCAACAGGCATCAAAAATAGCTGCAAACGCCATCAACCTACTACGTGGTTTTAATGACAACATCCACAGCAATGTAAGGCAACCTTTTTTTCGCGCCGGATGCACCTTTGGACTCGGTGCGTTGAACTCGGCCTCGAAAGTGTCACCTACACAATTGACCTTTGCTCTGGGTGTCTTAAAGTAAACGGCTGGCAACGGGAGCGAAGAAGGAAAATGATTATCCCCAGCCGCCCAATGGTGGTGATGACTAGCATTCTTAATTGTACTTATTTGCAAATATAATAATAATAATAATAATAATAATAATAGCGAAGCGCGAATTTTGCCATGAACACGATGGTATGGAACCCATCAAAACAATTTTCCCAAATAAAATCAGAGTATGCGCGCCCTCATTTTATTTGATTAAATAGTTTTCTTGATGGGTTTTACCACTCCTTATATGCACTGTGAGGACAATTTAGAACTATATATATATATATATATATATAAATGGAGGAATGAAACCATGGATTAATTATTAATTGGCCATCAATCATACTGTACTAACGACGGTGCTTATTTCGCGAGATATTACACAAGGTATAAACGTGCAGCTACAGCGTTTGCCTTCCCCGTCTTTGCATTATTCATAAACCCACGTGTATCGTCGTGGATGTACCGTCGTAAATGTGTCCGACATAAGAGTACTTAAATCGCCACTATATATATATATATATATATACCGCAAACCCTTATGTGATAGCAAAGCCGTCCTTTGTGCTAATGTTTTACATAATGTGAGACTTCTAAGCGAAGCCGGTGTGCCGATTTAAAATGCGCTACTTGTCCACAGGAGTTTTGCGACAACCAAATGACAGGGGGAATTTCGACACCAACGGGCTCGACAAGCATCTCTATTAGCAACATCCAGGGACTAGTTTACGGACGTCGTTCAGCTGACACTAACTAGTCCAAGCTTTAGACCAGGCGACCTCTTGGGAAGATTCTGAGACGTTGCTCCGGAAGCTGACGAAACTCTCCTCCGGCCAGGAAATAGGCGCAAATGAAATGCAGATCGCCCGCCAGGGCCTGAGGTAAATATCCCATGTATTCACGGCATATGTCAGATGCTATCTGACACTGCTAAAACAGAAATCGTGACCCGCTGCAAGCTGTGACCGTCAATGTGCAGCCCAGAGTCTTTCGCTTGGGCCCTCAAATACAAGGCATAGGCGCAGACGGGAAGAATCGTGCAGGAACCGGTCGACGAGAACGTCCGCGTTTGGCCCATATAACTCCCACGGGGACAATGAAACACAATACAGTGAACCGCGTTAGGTCCTATTCAGATTAGAGAACATCTACAATCGATTCTGAGGTGAACCGCTGTACCTTTAGGCAACCTGCAGGATCGAACTCGACTAGTTCACAAGTCTCAGCCCACAAGCCCACAAGATATAGCGAATTGAAGGAGAACGGCAGAGACGCCTTTGCGACGGCTTCGATGTAATGCCAAAGTAATACCGAGGCTGGGGGGTGGGGAGGAATCCGGGTTTAGTGGGTTTGCGAGTCTCACACTAGTCACGCAGGCTGCTAGTGGCGCATGTGCATCATGCATTCCCGAAACCTCCCAGAACAAAAAAAGAAAAAAGCCCACAAGTCAAGCGACGTTCACATGATAGTCCGAACGAAGTTTTCAACAAACGACTAGGTTTAACCTACCGCGTCTGGTGAAGGCGATTTTTTGTCGCCTCATTCACCGAAAATCAAATTGGAGAACCAGGTCTACCAAGAACTTCTGCTCGTGTTTGTCGTAGGCTGTTGCTGTTGATATTGTTGTTTTACTATTTCTATTATAATATCGGCACGGCATGCTTGTTATGCGTACCCGTAACAACAAAATCATGGTTTAGGAAAGCGATAACGGTCACTTCGGACTGTTTTGTATTGCGTGTTTGCTGACGAACGTGCTTCTGATCTATGGGTGGATTTAAAACATTTAGCACGCTGACATTTAACGTTTTTTTAAAGGCTAACTAGACATTAGTAAAACATGGTAGCAATTTTTGGTTGTTGCAGCAAACACAAAGGTTTGTTGAACGCACGAACGCAGTAGCGACCTATTTTTTTGTGGCGTAAACATGGCGAAGCCGCTTGACTTCATTTCATTTATTTATCATCGGCCAGTCACTCGCTCAACGTCGTGAAGTCAACCGAGATACTGCCGGAGATAGCTAGGAGAGTAGGAAATGGGGAGTGAGGCACGCCGCGCGAAACATGCGCGTCTTGCTACTACATACACCCTGTTGCCGGTTATACGCGCAAGCGACTAAAGATCATCTCACGCACACTCAGAGACTGGTGCACCGCATTGACTCATACGCACGCATAGATCCGCAGATCTCACCAAAAAAAAAACTTACATAGTCTTGGCCATGATCCGCGTAGAGAATGAAGAGAATCACCGAAAAAGAAGCGCGTGATGCGCTGTTCCTGGTGGCGGCGGCGAAGGTGTCCCGCTCAACCGAACTGCTCGAGTTTGGTTCTCGCTGGTTCGAGCAGTAGCACTAATTAACCAATTAACTATTAGGTGCTATTAATTAGGTGATGTTGTCGTTGACCTCTACGAACGGATGGGCGGATCGATTAGCAGCAGCAGCAGCAATTCGACGTGGAGAGAAACGCGCCGAAACGTTTCGTTCGAACGGGGCGCTTTTCCACCGGTTCCCGCCACCACACCGAGCAGGACTTGCTTTCAGCTTCAGCAGGGTGGACGCGCGGTCTCAAGTTTTTCAATTACCACCATCATCATTCGGATCACCACGCAGCTGATGCTGTTGTTATAATTGTTGTTGTTGTTGGTGCTGTTTCTGTTGCTGCTGCTGCAGCTGCTGTTTCTAGCAAAGTTTTGCAAAAAGATGATTGCTTCGTCCACCGGAACTGCTGCACCGTTTGCACTGTAATTTTGTAAACGACTGCTAATGCTTCTTGATGATCGATTCTTCTATGGTAGTCGATTGTCGCTACGCTCCGAATGCCACCGCTTCCATAGCCAACGCTTGTGTGGCCAATCTGCAGCCACGGTTGTCGTAGTTGTCGTTGTTTCTGTTGTTGTCGGTCTTATTGTTGTTGCCGTTGTTGGTGGTCTTGTTGTTGTTGTTGGTGGCCTTGTTGTTGCCGTGGTTGTTGTTGTTGTTGTTGTTGTTGCTCTTGATCGTATTGTTGTTATTGTCGCTGTCCGTTGTCGCGCTGTTCCCGTTATTGTCGCGCTGTTGCTGCTGTTGTTAATGTCTTACTCTTCTTTGTTGCACCTGGGCCCCCTCGGCTGCCACTACCGCAACTAGTCAGCGCACAGTCAACGCATCTCATCGCTTGTCACGCCGGATGCCTGACTATTGTTGTGTTCGTCCTCGTCACAACCGTTGCCGCCCACGCTGCTGCCGCCCACGCTGCCGGCGCCGCCCGCCGCCTGCTCTCTTAGTATCAGGTTGGCTACACACGTCGCGCGACAAGACATGCCGCCTTCTCCTCGACATCAAGCTCATCAGTTGCCTCATCGCGCCGTAGCCACAGTTGTTACCATGAACATCAACAACCGATATCACCATCATCATCATCATTACCACAATCTCCACCACCATCATCATCATCATTACCACAATCTCCACCACCAACACCACCATCATCATCATCATCGCTATGACGATCGCTGACAATAAAAATAGCCATTTTCGTTTGGCACGTCTTTGTTTGACACGGCAATGGCGTTGCTGTTGTTTATCTACCGCCACCAGCAGCAACGGCAACACCCTGTAGTGGGTGTAGGGAAGGCCACCAGGGCGACGCCATGCGCGGGGGTACAGAGAGATAGAGAGGGGTAGTGAAGGAGAGGGGTGATGGGCATAGATAGGAGAGAGGTCTGGAACGAGCGAGAGATAGTGAAGAAGAGGGGTGATGGGCATAGATAGAGAGAGGCGTGGAGAGACAAATAGACAAGGAGAGAAAGGTAGAGAAAGACCGAACAAAAGGAGATCAAGTGCGAGTTTGCTCCTTCACTTCTTTAGGCCACAACAACCTGCTTGCTCTTTGCAATGTGCTCGTAGGGGGCGGGGCGGGGCGGAGCGGGAGGGGATACACACGTGAACTGTCTGACGTGACTGAACGTGCCACATTACCGCGTCATTGTGCCGCCAAACAACCAGTGCAATCGTCGCAGCCGCTGATGCACCTGTATATGATATACCTTTATGTATACATATACACATATCTACGTGGGTGGGTATATATAATCATTATTATATATATCTATATATATATATATATATATATATATATATATATATACATATACATATATATATATATCCTAGAGTTCACCCAACACACTTGGATGAATTTTGGGAGACGTTGTTGGCAGAGAGAGAGAGAGAGAAAAGTCGGGGTCTAGTACAACTCGGCGAATATAGAATTTTTTCCAATGACACAAGGGGCGTAAACGCGGAAAGGTTAGAATTAAAGAATTGCAACTGACTGCACTTCTTGAGAATTATCTTAAACATATATATATATATATATATATATTAATTCAAATAAAGAAGTACGAAACGTCGTAACAACCAGCTGGCGCCGAGTCCTTTCTAGCTCGTTAATCTGTCAATGGGTTGGGACCCTATATTAGTTAGTTCTCTCTGACTGTCAAGATTTTCGGGGTGCACCGACGGGCCGTCTACAGTTGTAACCATTAGGAGAGCAAAAATGAGAGTTTCTCGTGCCTGGCTCGAGCATAAGACATCATCCGATCTCGTTTTTGGCACACTTCCCTTAACGCGACTATTTCAGGTCCCCTAGTCTGCTTCAGCTTTTTTCCGGACATGTTCGTACGTTCGGTTCTCAATGAACGATTGTACTGCACTGTAATTGTTTGCAATTGCACATATTAAAAATAATATCTGCCCAATCTTATCGGTATAAAAAAAAACTAGTACTCTCACTCCTAAAGAAGAACATGCCCGCCCTTATAGTACTCAATATTTTTTAACGTACGTTGCGATCTTCTAAAATGTTGCACAAAAATGTTCTTCCCTGTGGCATTCTTCAGGGAGCAAAATTTAGCCCACTTTTGTTTTATAAAGTAAATAAATTAAAATCATAAACACGTTATCCAAAAATATAAGTCAGATTTATTATCACACATGTTGCGTAGAATAAGTACAGTTAAAAGATATGCATATGTATACATACACACATTTGGACTTATAAAATAATAGATATGTAAAAGCTATGAAGCTATGACGTGAGCTTGGTTATCTAGACTAGATAGAGACGGGACTAGGGTGCAGGAGGCAGCATGATATCCACCGCAAGGTAGTTTACAACGTTGACACACACAAGAGTCCGAGGGATCATGGAACCCGGATGTTGCGCACAGCACGTGGTGGAAACCATGCACGGCGAATCTAGTCACCACATGGCGGTTAGATCGGCTCGGCCCTTTGCATGCCTGGTTTTGCATTGGCTCTGTGCTAAAGAAATCCGCATCAATTTCAGCAAACTTGCACTCCCACGTTTTGAGGACGTTGACGTAGTTGGAAGATGAGGGCAAGTCGAAACGTCATCTTAGCTCCTCGACGAATAGGGGGGTGTCCGTGAGGAGATAGACAAGTCGGTTGCGGGCTGAACGATGGAGGCCCAGGACTCGTTTGAGGTACGCTACCTTCAGATTATTCAGATGCTCAAGGTTGGCTGAGGTGAGATCGTTTCAGATTAATTCGATACCGTAGGTAGCCATTGGAGCAATCTTTAGATAGAACAGTCTCAGTGCCGTTGGGATGGACAACACCTGCGGCTTTCTAATTGTGGTCATTAGTACTAGCGCCTTTCTGCATTTTTCCTTGATATGCTGCAGGAAACATCGGCCGTTTGACGTTAGAAGCAGTCCCAAATAGGGAAACTTACTAACGTAAGGAAGGTCAAAACCGGCCAAACGAAGTCCATCGTTAGCAGCTAAGCGCCCGCCTCTTCTAAACTTCATGGCCACTGTCTTCGTCAGATTTACAGTTAGTCTAAGCTCAGACGTGGCCGCGTGAAGTCTGGCTAGGGCCTGTTGAACCTGAAAGCGACTCTTCCCATAAATGACGAGATCATCTGCGTACAAGATCACCTCTACCAGATTTCTCAGACCCCGAAAATTCGCGGGTGGGTCCTTAATAAGGACTGAGAAAAGTAACGGACTCAAGTTGTCGCCCTGCGCCACGCCCGTAGTCTGGAGAAAAGGGGACAATTTGGACACACCGTCATCTATTCTGATTTTGTTGCCTTGCAAGATGGCCATCAACAGGTTGAGAAGGGCAGGAGGGAGACCAACCTCGGCAGGAGGGACACCAACCTCGGCAGGAGGGACACCAAAAATTCGCAGAACGATGTCTCTGGGCGCCGAGTCGAAGGCGGCTTTAAAATCGACGAATACGGCGTACAGGGGTTGGGATCTTGCTTGAGCCTCCCTGACAGCCCACAACAGATTGGCGCATGCCGTAATCGTAGAAGGATTCTGTCGGAAACCGTGCTGTTCAGGAGGAATAGCGTCAGTCATCTCTAGAAACCGATTTAGTCTTCTGGTGAGCAGCGACGAGAGCAACTTGTAACATGTGCTCTTTTTCGCTATACCGCGCCAGGAGGTCAGCTGGGTTGGATCACCTTTACCTTTAGGGATGATGAGCAGTGTAGCATCGAGCCACTGGGACGGGATAATGCCAGCACGGAGGCATTCGTTGAACAGTGCCGTCCAGCATGGAGCCAAAATAGATGCGTTCTTTAGATGCTCGTTTCTCACTTGATCAGGGCCCGCTGCTTTGTGGTTCTTTAAACCCTGGAGAGCGAGAATTACGTCTTCCACCTCATCCCAGGCCGCGTCGATCAACCAGGGTTCTCTAGGTATAGAGTCGCTGGCCCTAAACATTCCTGCAAAGTGATTGCTTAATTGTGAGGAAATAAGCGGGCAGGGAGTGAGGCCGCTACGAGTGAGCCATTTATAAGGTAGGTGCTCTGCGTCTCGGAGGAGGGAAGTTTCAGATTTATCGAGGTACTTTAATCGTTGAGTGGCGTAAGTTCCCGAATCGTTGAGTGGCGTAAGTTCCCAAATCGTTGAGTGGCGTAAGGACATTTGGCAGACCGAATGGAACTCCATTCAGGACGGAGCGCCCGGGCACCGGGTAAGGAAGGGTAAGGGATCCCGGATGTCAGGCCCTGGGCACACCGGCTCGGTTGCAAGATGACGTTCTACATGACTCAGGTCCTCACCGGCCACGGTGCAAGTACTGACAAAGCGAAGCCGAGAACACGCCTGAAGATGCCATTCTGTGGAATACCGGAAAATGCCCACTTGAAAACGGCACCCTTCGAGCGCTCATACAGCTTATAATTAAGTCACGGGACGATTGGAGTAGCATTGCTCATGAAATGCGGGAATCGGAACACATTACCGGCCCACACATGCAGGCAAGTTCCCCGTGGTAGCGCCCGCGTGTGCTTACCGCATTTTCCAGTTAGTCCTTTGAAAAAAGAAGTACCCGCATATGAGATCTCATCAGCTACACAAGAGGTATTTTTAAACTGTCGCTTGATTAATATAGGGAAGTACAATATCTTAGGCTGCAGGGCAGCGAACTCCAAATATCAAGCAAAAGGCACTTTAGGGTTTGCGAGCTGAGCTTTTTGTTGGCATTGCGCAACTTCAATTTCCGTAGCTCTTCACCCCGCGCCATAGCTTTTTAGGGTCAATGGTATTGCAATGTCCGCCGGGACAAGGCCTCGAGCTGTTTTAAATGTAAATGGTACCTGCGCGCAGAATATAGACCTTCGCAACTGGCAGAAGCCCGTGGGTGACAAGCAGGTGTCTAGAGAATCACGTCGGCGTTCAGAGAACATGGCCCTTAATGCATGATTTTGTACCGCTCTGTGAAGAATAAACAGACCTCCAAAGGGGGGAGCTGTTTCATACGTCGCAAGGCTGAAATTGCCGCACAGCATTTGGAACTAATATAGTCTAAGTGCGGTTGCCATGATAGCTTATCATAAAGAGTCACCCCGAGACACTTCACCAGGCAGGAGTAAATCACTACATATGGACGGAGTTGGAAAGACGTTGACACGCTAATTAGCCTCATTGTTCTATAAACAATATGACAATAGTTTTGCTAGTGTTAACGACTAAGCCAAACTCATTAAACATTTTTATAACGTGAGCCACCGGGCTAATAGAGTTGCTCACTCCGCCAGTTATGTCATGTCGATCGATTCGAGAAAGGATCGTTGTGTCATCGGCATAAGCTATTGCTTTACCTAACTTGTCACGTCATATCTTTAGAACTAGACAATTCAACAGAATTAAATACATAAACGGACTAAATACAGAGTCTTGCGATGTTCCTTTGACAACATTATGCCAGCACAATTACCACCGTACCAATCCTGCATAAAATGAAAATAGCATTAAACCGATCGGTCGCAGAGGGCATGCCGCCAAGGTATGCCAACAATTAAAAACATGATGTCAAAACAGCTAAAAGCAGCCCCACATTAAGAAAAACGCCCAAACAGATTTTATTAGTCTCTACCGAGTCCACAACATACTGCCATAATTCTACGAGAGCAAACTCGTCAACTCTTTTTCCCATAGTCCTTCTATATATATCGTTGCTAAATATATTAAACAGCAGTGGGCCGCCGATACTCCCTTGAGCCAATCCAACTGATATGTTCTCGACATCTGAAAACTACTGCTGTTTAATATATTTGAAATACCAAACCACGGCCGACTGACCCTATCTGCTGATGATACCGCAGCACTCTTTGTGGGCGATTCCCCACAAATGGTAGAGCAAATGATTAAAGAAGACTTCAAGCGACTCTCCGATTGGTTTAGAGCCAATGACTTGTCCGTGAATTGGTCAAAGACTGGTGTTATCCAGTTGTTATCGCCTAGAGGTGTCCTAAATATGAACCATGAGACATTTAAATGCGGAAACCACACTCTTAGCATGATCAATGAGACAAAATTCTTAGGCGTTGGCTTGGATTCCAGATTATCATTTGAAGCACATACAGATCACATTCGTAAAAAAGTTGTAGGGAGCATCGCTGCCCGGTTTTGGAGCCGTAATATTCTGCCCCGTGACTGTCTACTCGCCATGTACTACGCCTACGTTCATAGTTATCTGACCTACGCAGTTGAAATATTTGGAATGACTTATATGCGTTTTATATGTCCGTTACATCGCCTGCAAAAAAAAGCCTTGCGCGTAATATTGGGATATCCACCTTGAGAATCCATGCGTTGTAAATACGTAGAGATCTCGATTCTGCCTTACCCTCTGCAAATAGAGATGTCTTTCGAAACTGAGATCAAACTAATCTTAATTGGACTTCATCTCAGCCTGCTCAAATCTTTCCCATTCGACATCCACCATGAACACAAGGGGATCACACACACACAACTTCTTGAGCAAAAACTTGAGCAATTTTTTATTGCAATATGGTCGATGCATGTACTCGAAAAGGGGCGAGTAATAGAATTAATTGCATGCGTAAATCCTTTCGTAGAATTAATTACAACGTTAATTCTTTTTTAACAGCAGTGCACCTTGACCCTTCATCCGTAAGAAAATCAGCTAGGGACTCGAGGTACTTTTCCTTGGTCAGGCCACCTGCATTAGCGTTTATATGCATCACTGAGAGGCTGCAAGAATCGTGACGAAATGTGTCCCATATAACGCAGTCCGTGAAGTTGGGAGGCGGTTGTAATGTTAATATTGTAAACTAATACAATAGTTAAATATATATTTATGACTTATTAACACCCAAGTTAAGTAAATTATGAACATATACATCAGACACAACTAGCGTTTCCTTCACATCACTGGATCTTCTCTTATCTTGCTAGTTTAGCTATTGACTGAACTGTTGGACATGCTGCGGCGTGGTATCTGTCCCACTGGCCAGACCACCTCGTGCACCTGCAACACTCCTGAAAATCGTTGAATTCTTCCGTGCTGCATAACACGTAATGAAGCCTGTGGGCTGCAAACGCCGTAGTTAAATATCTACTCTCGTGTCCGGCTGCTCGGCAGACCGTGCTTGCTCGATGATGTCGATTTCGCTTAATTATTCCGTCCACTTCGTAGTGCAGGCCTCAAACGCTCTCGATCTAGGTAAATCCCATCGAAGTTGTAGTTCACACACAGGATATATCTAAGAGATAAACTATTCTATTCCTACAAGAATTGGCTAACCCCAAAACCCGTTTTATAACGAAAAAGTCTGACTTTATTTAGTAACTGTAGATCTGCCTCTCCTGATTTTTCCCACATAAGTGATCTACCAAATGTTGCTATTACGGTTACAAGGTGTTATTGACATTTGCGGGTTCTTAATTGCCGCTGCCGCTCGAACTGATTCTCCCACTTTGCTTTCTATCTGCCTTCGGAAACTGCTACCTCTGGCTGGAAGAACGTCGACTTTTGCCAATCGACCTCTTCGTTAAAACTTAACTGCTAATGTCTTTTGGCAGTTAATGCTAAGCCCCATCCCGTCCATATAATCAATCCGTCACCCGGTTAGGTAGCCCTCCCAATAGTACCGAAAAAAGCAACGGGCTGTGTCCATCGCCTTGGGCCACGCCTGTAGTCTGATTTACTCTTCCCACAATCCCTATACCGCTGTCGATGCATACTGTGCACTCCCTAAGAATAGCCTCCAAAATGTTTACTGATTCGAAACTCCTTCTAGGGCTAACTTCTTAATAATTCTGCTTCTCGGCGCTAGATCAAAGGCGGCCTTAAGATCTATAAATACTGCGTATAACGGTCTTCTTCTCAGCTCGGCTAAAGTTTCCTAAATCTCTGTCAGCAATTGGCGCAGGGCCGTATGGGTCGACTTTGATTTTCTAAGCCCATGTTGTACTACGATGTTACTGATTTCGAGGAAGTACTTGAGTCTATCTGATATTATATTCGAGAATATCTTATAGGGGCAACTTCCCGGCCACTTTGCCTCTAGGCGCCCTTTCAATTACCCTGACAACGTCTTCCATTGTGCCTGCACGAACTACCCATTCCCGTGCGAGTTCTGCACCTTTGTCTCAAGGCCCATTGTGTAATATTAATTCTTCAAGGTGGTGTCGGCTCCCTGTATGTTCCTCTGCTTCTTGTAACATATCCCACTCCCGGGTTTCCCAGTACTTCCGTTTTTCTTCCTTGCCCATTGCGTCATTTTCTTCACCACTATAGCAAACGGCCTCATTACGTTCTTAGTTAGTATGTTGGCATTTTTTTGCTACTCTACATCGGTCCTTAAAGCAGAGTCTTCCTTTTCTTGACGCGGAACCATTGCACTTTTTATTAGATTTACCAGATCCTTCCCCAACTCCACATAAGAAAATCCCACTATCCAGTTTCGTCCCGGTCCCCAGCCTACGACTACACTCCTCCCCACTGCTGCTAACGCTGAATCCCATCCCCATAGGTATGTGTCTTTTCGTCGAGCCCGGTGGCGTGGTACATTCCGCCTGCGCCTTGCGACCGGAGAAGACACATAGGTGCGCGGGTTCGAGCCCCACCGTTGCACATTTGTATTTATGGGGGTCCGTCTATAAAGCATTGCAAAAAACAGTCCCGTTATCATTAAACCTTGTCTGAGGTTCAGCCCGAAAAGTATATAGGTATGTGCCTTTTAAATCCCACTATTTCCCGAAATTATGTATTTTCTCCTAAAAATGTTATATCATCCACGTTTCCGTCTGCGGCAAAAACGTCGATGATTGGTGCTCCAGTGCTACATTCAAAAGTTCTTAAGCCTGGCTCGCTGACTAACCTACATCCTATCTCTGTTATAATGCCTAAAAATGGTTCTGTTCGTTTTGAGTTTCCCTTGTCCAACCTCGCATTGAAATCCCCCGCTAGAATCATCGGTGCTTTTCTCGGTACCGCTTCGACGCCAAGCATGATATGTTCTGTCATGATCTCAGTGGACTCTACACCTGTCGGTTTCACAAAGCTGGCACAATTTCAACCCTCTTGCTTACGGTTATATATATATATATATATATATATAGTGGCGCCAGAGGTCTGTCAATTTCTGAAGACACTGCGCCATCTTAGGGCGTTAGGTCGAGTGGCGTAGGTCTGGGCGAAACCCTAGAGTCAAAGTCAACTTGCATAATACCACAACGTGATCCGCCTGATTAAAATCTTGTGCTACGTTAAAATACGACGGCTGCATCATCTGAAATGTTTTGCATAAACTACCCACGGCACTGACTACAGGTGATGACCTATATGATAATAGAAGAACCATATCATACCACATGTAGAAAGTATTATTCGTGGATACCTGTTACTAAACATGTAAAAAGCAACACATGTCAGCATAAAAATAAAATAATAACAATATGCGAAAACGAAATGGAAACGCCGAAAGAATTGGGCCACCTTCGTATATATTTACACATGTTTATTGTTATCATTTTCTTTCTTCTCATTTTTACCACTGCAGTTATCAACTGCTGCGACCAGATGTATTAAAATGATTTTCGGTGTAAAACTAAATTAATGCTTCCCGAAGAAATAATGATGACAGCACATTTATCACACTTAAAATGATATACGCTTGAGAGGTTCGTATTCTCTAAATTAAATTAAATTGTTCTGTTTACACGCCGCCTTTAATTTTCACCTTAGGCTCGAAACGCCGTCCTCGGAGCACAACCGGACATTAATTCCAAGCTTGTCACACCCGAAGATCGCCGAAGGAAGCAAGTGTACTTTAGGCACTGAAAAAGTAAATGATCTCATCAGCCAGTCTATCTACATTAATGAACGGGCCAAGGACATAATCGCAACCAGCGACCCCAATTGAAGCTTTTCAGACGTCCCGGACGCAAGCCGACACCTGTTGGATACAAAGTGAGCAGAAAATTATAAGACGTTTTGTCGACCAAGAATTTAATCGGTTTTTACAAAAAAATGTATATACATATAAAACTTAAGCCTAAAAAACTTAAATTCGTCTTAAAATAAAGAGGCCTCCCTGACTACAATGGCGACGTGAACTACACACATAGAGTTTGACACATCCTAGTGAGAGGAATGCCGGCTCACGCTTGAACGTATATGTAAGACAGATGTTAACAGACAACCACATTAGGTACACAAAAGCAGAATTACTTACTCCAGCTGGCCGAGCTTCGAAAAAATGAACATCTTGACTTGAGGTTTCAGCTCAAGGTCAGCGACAAAGAGGTGGATACGCGCGACAATGTCCTGCATGGCCAAACCTTTCAGTTGTTTCAATGAATCGATCTGCAAGTAAGTAATCACATGATCACCATTAATTATAGGTTAGCACTAGATTTAGAGACTGACAAGGTTTTTTTGTTGCCAAGCTCGAAATCTTTGAGCAGGACTTTAGATCGAAAAGCTAGTTGTGAGATTTGAAACAATAGTCTATAAACACATATGATTCAGAGCAGTAATGTAAGTATTTATTTGGTTTAAATTGAGTAAAACTATCGTAAACCGAATGACATCGTATAGATGTCATGCATCGTATAGTATGACGGTAGGTAGATTATTCCCGTACAAATGAGGAGAGGATCATCAGGACTGGGTTAGGGGAGGCGTTTGGTTTGACTTTTCCCAAGGCAATGAAATTCTTTACGTCCAAAGGCAGCTCCCAAATAAATCAAATTTCGTTAGCAGCTATGTACATCATCTTAGAAAAAAACACCGTTAACACCGTATCAAGAGTACACTCGCAGGTCTGCCATCGCACTGACTATATGCTTATTGCCCACACAAATAAAAGGGGTTCCGGTTATAGCGTGAAAGTCAGTCCCAAGTAGACTTAATACGCGAGCATACTTAACCGAAGTACTTTGGTCATCAGAATGTCTCTTTGTTTGCTCAGTTGTACGTTCAATCGCACTAAGGGTAGTACAAAGTACGAACGAATGCCTGGTCTGAACTTTGAGCAAACAAAGTGTCTAACTCTATCTAACTTAGAGAACAGGGTAAAGCGGCAGCTTTCCCATGTTGTAGCTTTTTCTTTCCACATACCTTGTTGTACGCGGTAGAGATGTCGTCGTTCATAAGCGACGCCATGATTTCCGCAATTGTGCTCTTTTGAGGCGCGCCAACGCACTTGAACACGTCATCTTCGTCTATCCTGTCACCCTGTCACGTCATAAATAGTAGAGTTTAGTATAGTATTAGAATACTAAAATCGAGTCTGCAATGTCGCTGAGGCAGACTGTAGGTTCAAACAGAAAGATCGGCCACTCTCGGCTTGAAGGGAGCTGGTTTGCAATTTGCACGGAGCAAATTAGCCGTTAATGATTACAAACAAAAAGCATCTAGAAAGGGGTCTAAGGGTAAATCAGTTTTGATAAACGGAGGGTAACTCGATTATATATGTATGCATGTATATCTATATATATAAACCACATTCTTCGAGGGGCCGATTTATCTAATCGAACCGACGAGTTGCAAAGGCTCAACGACTTGACACTGTCTACCCTCAAGTCCTTGCTGAATACATCCATACCGCCTAGCGCGCGAAAACAGGCATTGCTACTCGTTTCGAAAGGAGGCCTCGGGTACCAAATTTACTGACCCTGGCCGGACCTGCTATAGTCTCGTCGTTGCTAAGCGCGGAAAACAGGGCAATCCCTCTTTTAGATTCAACGGGAGTTGTTCAACCAGTTTGTAAACCGCTTAGCCCATCTTCAAGAAAACCTTGAGGCGCGCTGTGGCGGTAGGCCTGAAAACGTACTATCCTAGCGTGACTGGAGTTCCCCTCTGCATGACGAGGTACAACGACGTCTCTTTAACGAAGCTGCCGACGACACAGCAAGAGCTCGCTTAAACGCCATATTCGCCAAGGATTCAGGGGCCTGGTTACTCGCGCTTCCCAGTACCCCCATAGGTACCCTTCTTGATGACGAGTCGATTCGCATAGCAGTAGGCCTACGACTAGGGGCAGACATAGTTAGCCCTCATCGGTGCCAATGTGGTCACCCCGTCGATAAACTAGGACATTACGGACTATCGTGCATTATTAGTGCAGGACGACGCTCGAGACATGCCGCTATTAATGAGACTTCTAGCTGCGCCCTTAGGTTGTGCGGTCGTTCGTGCATTTTTGAACCCTTAGGCCTCTGCGCGGAGGACGGCAAACGTCCAGATGGTATGACACTCACACCATTCGAGCGAAGCAAAATGCTGGTTTGGGATGCAACCGTTACCGACTCCTTAGCTCCTTCTATGGTCGGTGGCGGCGCATCCGAAGCTGGTTATGAAGTCCACCTCGCGGAGACTAACAAGCTGAGGAAATACTCATCAATCGGCTATTTCCACGAATTTTGCCCTCTTGCGTTTGAAACCCTGGGTGCCCCTGGCCTTCGGACCAAGCAGCTGATCCGCAATTTTGATAATAGGTCGTCGTCCTTTTTTAAACAACGTCTGGATCTTGACATACAACGTGGAAACGCTGCCTCCGTTCGGGGCACACTTCTAAAGTGGTCTCGCCCTGGCCTCATCGAGACGGACACGTGACAGTCACAATGCGCGCCTACTAGGCGCATTGGCTTAGCTGGTCTTTTGTGATGTGTGTAATATATACCTAATGTATTATACGGAAATTAAACTTATATATATACTATGAAAAAAAAATTATATATATATATACCTTGCCAACGAATGCCATATGCGCAGATTGGAGAATGTTGAGGGATTTTCTCATGTCTCCCTCAGCGAGTTCAATGATGGCTTCGATGCCGCCGGGGCTTATATCAACTCTGTAACGTCAACATGCGTGTTGTAATTAGTAATGTGGCTCGCTAAGTTATACTTTCTATTGGGAGCCATTCAGTCTCTAGTGACTCTATATACAAGATTAGACGAGTATATGATTACAGCCTCAGTTGTGCAGATCTTACCCTGCGCATTTAACGGTGATGTTGTTTAGCGTACGTGCGTTACGAACATATATATTCTAAAACAAGTAAACACATGTATTAAATTTAGCATTTGATTATTTACATATAAATATATTAGATTAGCATTGTCAGCGTACCCCGTCACCCACCCTGTGACATTATTTTATTATATTTACATGCATATGTTACTGAAAAAAATAAAACGTAGTACGGCGAATTGGCTACTAAAAATTACTAGTGAATCCTACCAAAAGAAAACTATGCAAAACAAATGGAGTAAACTCACTGTCCGGCGAAATGCGACACGATGCTTCAGTCATGTTACACGTGTAATACCATAATTATGCACCTGTAGATGTGTTAATGATTTAGTTTACTACTGTATATATATATATATATATATATATATATATATATATATATATATATATATATAAATATATATATATATATATATATATATATATTTATATATATATATATATATATATATAGGCGAGTGTGCAAACGTATTGTAAATGATTAATAAATCATCACAATATGTTCTATATATACTAACTGTTCTTCAGCGATCACATGTTCGATGCGCGGCTTCATCTGCTCGACTGACAATGGACCAAAGCGGAATCGCGTACAGCGAGACTGGAAGAGCATAAATGAATCGGCAACGAAGAGAGAGTCATATACCCATTAATCCACCAGCTGTGAGAGCTCAAATATTGTAATTACATCTTTTGTCTCTCTGTATTAATAAGAATACTACAGAAACTAGCCACGTCAAATTAAACACGCGTACAGTATTGAGCGAACACTTTACAAATTCAGGCACGCTAGAATTGCTTCTAGATGTCTCCGTGCGTTAAGCGCTACAAAATATAAGTGTCAGTAAAAGAATTGCCGGTTGCATATAAAAAATTTCTGCGACTTTAAGATGATACGTTCGTTTGTAATAATTACCATTACAGTATTGTTGGACCACATTTACGACAACAACTTGTTCTATACACTTCCGGGGGTCGCTTTCAACAAAAACGGGCATTATAGAACACTATGTGATGCCTAAATTTCAACATGGAAAAGAGAGGCACAAATCCTACATCGGAAACTGCAAGAGCATACGGCAAACCTTTCTGCATAAATTAGCAGTAGGCGAAGCTATAATGTCATGACATAATATGAAACTCATTTAACTGAATACATTACCTAAAACAATTTTTTTAAACCTAAGTCGTACGCTAGTCCAGATAAACTGGAATACAACTCGGGTTTAACATGCATGATAATGATATTAAATATTTATTATTAATTATTTGTATAATATTAGTACATTATATGTAAAATAAAGCGCGTTAAATAAGAATAATGTCTTTACCTGGAGGGGTGGTATGATCTTTGAGAGGTAATTGCAGATGATACAAAATCGAGCATTATCTGTGTATTTTTCAACGATTCTGCAAAACGAAACAGAGACATTCCTATGTTTATATATATATATATATATATATATATATATATATATATATATATATATATATTCATATATATACATATATACTGTTTTTCATTTCGGTACTAGAGGCAACTTGTATAGAAACTCGTCTGCTTGACAAATGTGATTTACTTAATTTATTGCCACTGAACTCAATCAACTCCTCGGACCTGGAAGATGTCTTATCTCATTTACATATAGCCATAATTGATTTAATGGCACTACCTCTTACTGCTAACGGCAACATGTTTGCTAGAGTACCTGCGGAGTGCGTTTTGCGCGTCATGTGTCATGGCATCGGCCTCATCAAGGATGATGAGCTTGAAACGTCTGTTGAAGACGGTGCGAGTCGACGCAAATTGCAGCACCTCGCCGCGTACAATCCCGATACCGCGGTCGTCGGAGGCGTTTAACTCCAGTACCTTAACAAACGATCACACACAGCCACAACGCTACTAGAGGCGTTCGTTCGTGTCTAGATGAATACTCAAATAATTAGCAAACATTTGCCGCCATTGATGGTCTGGTAAATTCTGTTACTAAATTCAAAAGAGGAAAGAGTCTTCTTAGCCATCGGAAAAAGAAAAACAAAACGTCATACGTGTTGACCTCCTGAAGCTGTTAAGCAAACACTCTATTTCACTAATAATAACATATGCGAGTCATGGTAGCTCTGTCCTTTTGTTTGTCGGTTTGTTCCAATTTACGTACGTACGTGTATTGTACAATTCTAATAGAATGCTTTTAGAATTATAATAACTTTACAATAATATTAGAATTATAATTACTTCTAATAATAGTATAATATAATCCATACATGCTTATTTAGGCCGTGTAGTTGCAAGAATTTTTTTTTCAAATTTTAGAGTATAGCCATAATTACCATCGAGTTGAACTCGCTAGGTGAGTAGAGCATGCGCGCGGTCGCAAGAATTGTTGAAGTTTTGCCTGTTCCTGGCGGTCCATAGAACAGCAGATGCGGAAATCGATCTTGCGAGATGAACCGGTCGACTAAACTCCACAGGAGTGATAGTCGTCAAATGAAGTATCATTATACATAAGTGCTTAATAACTTCGAGAAACCATCGACACATGTCCATATCTTTCTGATTCATTCACGTACACCCAGTTCATCAAAAGCCAATCAAGCAAGCTACACATTTCATCCAGAAAAACTATAAATCCTGTTTTGAAATTGAATTTGACATGGCACTGGAAGCTGCAGCAGGACAAAAAGAAGTGTAGGCTAGTACGATTCTTGATTATAGTTATTTAGTTGACGTGTGCTCAGGCACTATTATCCGGCGCACTAGCACTATCTTATATACATTCTACTTGATCTCTTACGGCCTTCTCTGGTGCGTGACTGCCACGCGCTGCGGGTACTTTATTGACGTAAATCTCTAAGACGTTTTTGTGCGTCGTGAGCAGGCATCACGGTGGTGCACGATTTATTGTCCCTGTCGTATTCGAGGGTGTTAAGGCTATTTCGTTATACGGGGAAGTCGCGCACGGCCCCGGCTACACGTTAATGCCCGGCTTTAGCACCTGGATATCGTTGGGCCCGCTGCCTTGGTATAGCACAAAAAGCGATTTACTTACTCAAGTCAACGCCAGGTTTTTAGCTTATGTGCGCGCCATCATATTGGGCAATCAATCAGGATTTAATCAACTTCTACGACCGGGAACATTCGTCAGTAACGTGCAGTTTCTTGCTTGGCTTATGAGAATCCTCCTCGCTAGAAATGTAATTCTGAACATGTACACAAACGAATGCCTACATACACAGTAAACAGCATGTACTCACTCGTCGAGATAATATCTTCATGCGCGATCAGATCAGCTAATGTCTTTGGTCGGTATTTTTCTACCCTGAAAGGAGCCAAAAAACAATGTAGACCAACGTAGTTAGGCGGCGCTCGCCAATGTTTCTATTCGAAATACAAGAAATGATATGGCAAAAAAACAATTAAAACACAAGCAAAAACATATGTTTATATATAAGGCTTCATGAGGCATTTCAGGCCAATTAACGTGCAGTACACAATTCACAGCAAAACCGCCGTTTGACAGGAATTGTATGTATTTTTATTTAATTTATATTTATATACATAACCAACAAAATAAAAGCCTGCCCTTATACACTTTATTCTTAGCCATAAGTATAGAACGTAAATTTGTATAAACTGCATGATATAGTAACTACCATGGGAGATTGTCCTGGTTAGAAGTAATCGCCATCGCGTTGCACTCAACTCGAACTAGAATCACTGCCGATTAGGGAGAGCAGATACAATGATCTAATTATACACAATGGGTAATTAGTTGGCGCCAGAACCTGCTGCCGGTAAGCTAACTAAATGGAATCGACGACAAATTCTGGCGGCAGAACGTCGATGTTTACTGTCTGCGTCGACTGCTACGCACTCGAATCAGCCCGCGCAAATTTAAAAACTTGCTTCGTGTTGTTGTGGTTAGTGGACAATAGTTTGTAACGGAGTCTACACATCTCACAGCACTCAGGCACTCACAGTAAACTTAAGCCCTATAAACAATACAAAACCATTTATAACCAGTTGCAAAATCATACTCAGTTTTGTTTCCCAAACAAGAATATATTCAGATTTGTATTCATAATTTCCGTCCGTCTTATCGAGTCGTGTTTGTGTGATTCCCTCACAAATTTCTAACCTATAACTTAACATTGATATAGATAAATAAATAGTTCGACACATTCGTAGCCCTAGCCATTGGCAAATTTATTCGTAAATATATCGACTTTTACTATTGAATAGGGATGCATTGCTATGTATTAAGTTTGAGGCTTTGCTGGGAGCCTAGGCAAGTTTGGCATACAAACAAACATTTAAAGCTAAACGGAGCTGTAGCAATACCAATAAATAAACTGTTATTTTTACTGCTACAGTTTTCAATAGGAATCAGCCGGAAAAGTAACTACCACGCAATATAATATGTTTGCATTTGTTTCGCCTATTGTCATAAGTATTTTGTGTGGGCGTTTTGCTGAACCGATTTGAAAGAGCGCTCAAAACAATGAGTCAGCATTTCTAAACGTAAATATCTAAATTTGTATTCAATTAACTAACGCAATTCTACTGAAGCATGACATGTATTATGCGTCTCATCGTAAATATGTTTATTGACATTTTCGGTTTGAAAAGTGTATAAACAAATTAAAGCGTGTTAATATGCAACGAATAAGAGTCATTAAATTTAGAAAGAAGTCACGACATGGAACGAAATTGGCGACTCGGGGTGCTTGTGAGTTTGCGAGGACGGGAATAACGACAGAATATAGCATTAGCTTCTTTTTTGTTCTTTTTGATTATTATTATTATTTTTATTTTATTAAATTTGTCAACCAATTGCGAGGTGAGTTGGCTTACGGTGGCCACGTCAAAATGCATCCGTTCTACGCTATCTCATGGACCCGATACGGGAAGCACATGCATTAGACATGAGTTTCACAAAAGCTTAACTTTTGCCTACGAGACGTTTTTAGGCTGGTCTCATTGCAATTGCTCACGTTGATCTGGTTATTAGTATTGGAGGTACTTCAACCAGAAAAAGTGAACTTTTGCGGGACGCCTAGTTGTTTCTCGACGCTGACATTGTTGTTGTTGTTGTCGTAGTTGGTTTTCAAGAGGAAACATGATATATAGTAGCGATATCATCTAGCCGTATGTCATGCCATGTATCGTTGTAGCACAACCGCGCGACCCCCGGAGATAGAAAGGGAAGGTCGTCGTCATTGTCGGGTTCAGCCCTTTCTCTCGTGCCGGCCGGCGAGGAGCGCGTTGGCTGTCTCTCTCTGTCTGTCTAGAATTAAAAACATTTCTTCGGCTGGCTGATGCTGATTAAACGGCTGTTTCCCGCCTGCAATTGTTATTTTGTGCTTCTTTGTGCTTCTCGTAATTATTTTCTACTGATGATGATGATGATGGTGGTGGTGGTGGTAACTGATGGTGGTGGTACCTCTACCTAACTGGTAGTGGCGTGGGTGCATCCAATCTATTAGCTACCAGTTGACGATGCATTATTGGTGGACGATCTGGAAGAAGTGGGCAAATGAATGCAGACAACAGTAGCAACGCTACAACAGCAAGAGCGACAACAACAAAAACAACAACAGCTGTAGCGCAACAACAACAACAACAACAGCTGTAGCGCAACAACAACAACGACAACAACAGCTGTAGCGCAACAACAACAACGACAACAGCTGTAACATTAACAACAAACACAACAGCCGTAACAACAACCGCAACAGCAGCAACAACAACAGCTACAGCAACAACAACGGCTACAGCAACAACCATTGATTCGAGGAGTGACCTGCCATTTTTCACTTAGCTAGCAAAGCATCTGGTTCTCCAGTAAGCCCGCCAAGCCCACAGATAATAGAGGAAATTGCTGGAACGAACTTCTAGAAGAGGCCATTGATCTTAGATGTAGGTTGTGGCTACTAGTGACACTATTTGGTAGTAGTACTCGTGTACTGAACCTGCTGTTTCTGTTTCTTGTGGCAGCTGTAGCTGTAGCTGAGAAGCTGGTGTTGTTTCTGTTTTGGATGGTTTTCTCTCATTATTGCTGCTGTGGCTGTTGAGCTAGCTGAGCGCGCTGGGTGTGTGTGTGTTTACGTGTCGGCAGCGGGGGAAAGGTCTGCATTGGCTCTTGATTTAGTGTGTTAAGTACTAATTTGTACAAACAGGTCCAGCTTGATTTGTGTGTGTTGATCAAATCATCAAATGAAAGAAATGATCAAATCAAGGAGAAGATGAACGTGAAGACGACGATGACGACAGCGACGACGACATTGATAGAGACGGTGTAGCTTCTGCCGATGATCAGTGATGATGCTGACGACGCTGATGACGATGCAGTAGCAGTAGGTGTTGTTGCTGTTATTGTTGTTATTATTGTTCATTACTGTTGGTTGTGTTTTGATGGTACCTGCTGCTGCTGCTGCTGCTGCTGCCGCTACTGTTGTTGTTGTTGTTATAGCCATCTGATCGTAACGTGACGAGAGCACATACATACACCCTGGACTGCGCGAACATCCGCTCGGCCAGAAGCTTCTGTGCTTCTGATCTGTGGTGCTTCGTCTTATCGGCGTAGTGCTTATAGGCAGATTCAACCAACAATCGTGAAGAATATTTTCTCCTGCTCCGCTCCGTCCCGTCCCGCCCCGGCCTCCTTAATGTTTCCATGCCCATGCGGAACAAACTCTCAGCTCAGCAATAAGCAACATCAGCAATAAGCAACATCAGCAACAAACAACGCCGATAACACCAACAACAGCATAACGACAGCCGGAAGTTTGTTGTTGTTCTTGTTGTTTGCTGCTCAACCAATGCTGTTCATACTGATGGTGGTGGTGGTGCTGCTTTTGCCATGGACGGAAAAACGTCTCTTTTCTGCTGCGTTTCTGATGCATCATGATCCAGCATGATTCGAGATGATGGCTTTGTTTTGAGGCGGTGTACTCCAAGATGTAGTGAATGCGCTCGCTGGCGCTGCCGACAACAACAACAGCAACAACAACAACAACAGCAACAGCAACAACAACAACAGCAACAACAACAGCAACAACAACAACAACAACAACAGCAGCAGCGTACAGCTGGTGCTAGGTCGACATTTAGGTTCCAACACAAGATGGAGACGGCGCCAAGCTAAGAGAGCTGAAGCTATCAGTGAAGTGGTTCGGACACGGGTTACGCATCTAATCGAGCGCATACCGATCGCTATCCGGCAAGATAACCCAATCGGCAGATTTGGTGCGGCCTGCATTATTGTCATCTTGATGACGGACATAATCTCGGTCGTCGTCGTCTCCGTTCGTTGATTGACTCTCTGCACACTCTGTGAGTGACTCTTGGGTGATGCGAAAAGCTTCCATCCTTTGTCTGCCAGCGTTTCCAGCGTCGAGTTTAGTTCACGTCGACGAATTACGAATCACCCTGCATCTGAACTCTGTGAATTCAGTCGTCAAGATTCCGGCGCGTCGAGGGCACATTCGACCACACGGTCGGTGACTTAGCAAGGAGCCCCATAAGGACAGTAAACGAAAACAACTACGAACCCTACTACAACAGCGAGTGTACCTGAACAACCGGAACAGCATTTGTTACTGACTACGACCACTGACACAACAACAACAACAACAATAATGTTCCACTCGCCAGGAACAGCACAACTCGCGGGGTACGTAGTTTTTTTCCATTCAACCTAGGTAAGTATTATATATAAATATATAAATATATATATATATATATATATATATATATGTCAGGGCCTCACTGGGTTGTTGGGAGGAAAACACGATTGTTGACCACCTATATATATATATATATATATATATATGGTACACTGGCTCACGTGTAGAGAGACGACCGTTACCTCGAATAATATATATATATATATATATATATACACGCCGCAGCATGTCCAGCAGTGCAATCAATAGCTGAACTCGCAAGATGAGGGAAGATCCGGTGACGCAGAAAAACCACTGATTCAGACTGATGTACTTACTTAAAATTTACCCAACCTGGGTGGTTATAAACCATAATAATATATATATATATATATACAATGTGTGCACGTGTAATACCACACACATACATATGTACATTAGCGTACGTATGCACATGCTATTCTTAGAAACATCTATTATTCTGTCCTTTTTCAAAGTAGAATCATTGTATGGCGTACGCTGACTCGTAGCTAATTGCGGTTGGTGGCCGTCAACATCACGGTTGTCGTGTGTTTCGGCCGCTATCGTTATGATCAGGCAAGGGTGGTCGGCTTCCTCCACCAGCGGTGACAGGTGACAGTTCCCTGATTGAATTCCTCGGCTCTACGGCCGCGAGCGAGTACAACTCTCATACCCATGGCTATTGACTATTGATTGCGCCGGGTAATAATAGTCGGGTTTGATTTGGTGATGATTTCCACAGCAGCAGCGGCGGCGGCAGCAGCAGCAGCAGCACCACTAGCAGTAACATGGCTGCGCAGTGGGCGCATACGGTTCCCGCACAGATGCCGTGGACGGTGCCGGCGTCCCAGAGTCCGTTCCCTTCGCTTGTCGATCCGGCGGTGACCAGGGGGGCGCGCTTTCCATTGCCGTCAGCATTCGGCAGCAGTCAACATCATCAGCAACATGGGCAGCCCACCTCCTCGACCTTGTCGTCGTCGTCGTCGTCAATGTCCGAGCTGCAGGATGGGCGCTGTCGTGTTCCCATCGGCGACCAAACGGTCCCTGCACGTTCCTCAAGGGGGCTTGGCCGCTTCCAGCGCTGTATCAACAATGTACCAAGGTCCGGATGTTTCGGCGTTGAGCTTCACGCGTCGTCAACAGCAACAACCACAACAACAACAGCAACAACACATGTCGCAGTGCATGTCGCTGCAGAGCGTGGGACAGACGCCCGGTCCTACGCTATCGCCAGGCGTAATGCCAGCACCCTCAAACGGGTTGGCTCTGGCTGGATCATCGCCGCCGGCAGGCTTAACCGCATCACCGTCGCTGTCAGCGGCCGCTGCAGGGCTGCCGACTTTGACTACGGCCGCCGCGACCAGTGACGCGATGTCGCCGCATCGGCTCGACCAGGCGTTGCCGCCCCCGCCACCACCACCGCCGCCGCCGCCGCCGCCCATGTTGGCTACGGGCGTCACGGGCAACGTGGGCGTTCTCGTGTCAGCGCCACCCAGCTGGCCGGCGTCGACCGCTCAGTCAGTCAGCACAACCAGTGCGGCCACCGTGCAGTCACGGCCAACCAAGTCAGCGCCCGAGTTCGCTGTCCACCCCAGTGATCCGTGCACTTCGACGGCCTTATTGTCGAACACGTTCGCCGCCTTCGCTGACGGTAAGTTTCGAGAGCAGCTTTGATGAGAAAGCAAGCAAGGAATGAGGGAGGAAGGAAGGTAAGGACGGAAGACGCTGCAGCCAAAACCCGCCGGTGTCGAGGATACACATGCGATAATAACGACAGGATTAACAGGACTTTTTTTAAACATGGGGGGGATGGTAATGCACCATCTCTTTTTATTGAGACATCTGTGCTCCCCGTTGTTTTTTCGATTATGGTCGATTTTTTTAATCCACTCCGGCGTTCACCTTGTTTAAATTGGGAATCATGAAAACCAATTTAGGAGTGGCCGGTCTGGGTCTCGAACTCAGGCCCCCCCAATGCAAGGCAAAGGCTTTTGCCACTAAGCCATCTTGCTCGGTAATTTGCTCGATACAAAACGCCTTTTGCGCGAATCAAGGAGAAGAGAATGGGGTGAATAATAATAATATTAATTACTTATTTTGATTTTGACTTATATTCTTTTGTCAAGGGCTTGCCGAATATTTTTGCTCAAGCATATTTTAAGTCCTGTCTAGAGCGCAACGTACTTTGGTGTGGCTAAAAGAAAAAATGACCCGAGCAAAGAATAAAAAGATCGGGCGCGTGCGCACTTTGCCTTCCTTGAGAAAAAACAAGTTAGTGGATTGTATGCGTGCACATAATATTAACTTTGATATTTCAACCGCAAAAAATTAGAAAACTATGCTGATGCGTGTAGTGATGATAATAATAACGTAAACATGACTATTTCGTTTGAGAGACAAACATATTATATCCAGACTGTCATTTTCTTTCTAGTACCATAAGCAGAAAGAAAGAACAATTAAGTGTGGTCTAAGTCGTATAAAGTATGCCCCACGTATCACTTCACGGTCATACGGCCGTCGGTCGCCGTTTTGTTCAATTGATATTAGTCGAGCTATTGCTACAATATAGATGGCTAACTCAGCTTTGAACCACTGTGTCTTTCACGTGTCTTGGCGTATTTATATCTTATTGGGGCTCGATTCATTTTTACCTCTCTTTCCCCTTTCTAGGCAGTCCAAGCTCGGGTGAGCACGGGCCACCGCATTCTGTTCGCTTGAACTTAACCAGCAAGAACCGGTTCAAGCGCAAAGCGGGCAACAAGGTAGAGATGTCTGACAATCCTGCCGATTGGGCGTCCTTCAATGACAAGCCAGGTACGCAGACCAGCACACCGCTTGATCGCAAGGACAATTACAAGAATTACTTAAAATCCCCTACGGCAAATACGACACTGTGTTCACGCACAATATATGAACGTCCGGCGGAATTACTTCTAGCGCATGCATTTCTCATGCTTAAGACTGGCGACACATTCTTTGTCGAACAAAAACAAATGTGCCGATATCCGTCGGTTACTAGACCGCCTGGTATCGTTTTGAAAAAGGCTAGTGTTGTACTTTATAACAGGTCTACAAAAACGTTTTTTTGGTTTTGTAATGATTCTCTACGGACAAAACCGAAAAAACTTTTTTTGTAGCCCTATATATATATATATATATAAACATATATGTGCGTGTTGTTCTGTCGTTTTGAACCCATGCAGGAGTCGGCGGCAAGATTCGCGTTACCGAACGAATGGTAGCTAGAATGGGTGGACTAAGTCTTTGCGATGATCGTCGCGCGCAATGCAGGCAGCCGTTGACCCATTCGACTGGAGAGCAAGACTTGCTCTTTACAGCTACAGCTTCCACTTCTCATCACCCCCATCAGCATCGTCAATACCATTCAACCGAAGACAACGCCAAGCTCCTGCTGGCAGATTCTGCAGAAGGGGTCCTAGTTGACAAGGCACAGTCAGCCGGCTTGCAAAATCGCACGTGCAGCAATAGCGCGTCGCAGCCGGACACGCCGCACCGGTACTCCAAGCTACTTTGTACTTCGAATATATATATATATATATACATATTTATATATTATTGCAGAGGCCGGGCATATCCAAACCCCTATATATAAATATTTGTTTTTTGGCTGTTAAAGGCATTGTTAACGTCTAAAAGTTCTGCTAGAGCTTCGGATGCCTAGGTCGGCCTTTGCAACAATTCATACCGCTAGCACTGAATTCATACTGGGACAGGAGCCAGAGTTCCTCAACAAAGTCAAAGCAGCCGCCTTGCCACTATAGACTCGATACCTTGCGATGGGGTGCTTAAGCGACAAATGGGCCTATAGCCCCCCCCCCCTTGTTGGTAATAGTACTTAATGTTTTTTCCAAGCATGTTCAAATTTCCTAAACACTCTTGAGAAGCTTCGTAAACAGCATTTTGGTTGTCTAGACATGCTAGAACGCCGTTTACTTTTGTTTACTTTGATTTCTCCCGCCGCAATTTCTTTGGCTACTGTGACGTCTGGTATAGCACAACGTTATTTATCAACGGTCTCGTAACTCAGAAACGCATGCTCAGAAAATAACGTCCTAATTAAATTTATTTTTCTTCATCAGAGTAACTTCATTGCTTATCCTGTTTCTTTGTGTTTGCTCCCCTTTTCCTAAACTCCTAAATTTTCTTTCTATATAATTTTGTCATGATGGTATTTTCTATCCGTCACATGCAAATCCTTAGTGGTCGACGTGTACGTTATATATATATATATGGCTGACGTTGGCCTGAGAACTACCAAGTCGATATTTAATTATTTAAGTGCCTTCGAGTTGACATCATCGACCACCAACCAGCAACATCTGCAATGTCTTTAAATCTCGATCATGCCACATATCATACCTCTTTCGTTAGCCGGTCCTTGATTTTACAATTTCAGGAACAACCCTATCGAGCATTATACATATAGTATATACGAGTATGTTTAAATAAATCTCTCTCTGCAAATGGTAGGACTCCTGCTGTCATTAGTCACGTCTTTCTGAACCTTGGGCAAGCTATAACATACCTAGTATAAAATATTTTTTATTTTAATTATTTATTTAGCGCAGTTTCATGCAGTTGTCACACGTCTCTGAGTCATCTGTGATTTAATTTATATTTTCATTATGGCTTGCTTCTACATGACATTGATAAAATTGAATTGAGTCACTGTTAGACTATTGATACGCATTGACCTATAAAATAGTTTTAGAACGTACAACATTTCTGTTCTACTTTGCGGTTTGAGCAGCTTTGCTAGCCCCTTCGATGACAGCAGCAGCAACAACAACAACCGTGGCAGCAAAGAAGATGGCACTCTTAAGATAATGACGCTGTTGAATGATGACGACGACGATGAAGATGAGGATGTTGACGATATGAAGGACGGCAAAAGTGCGTCGGAACAGCAAAAAGAGCCTAGGCTGTTCTGCAACGGGGTGGAGTCCCCACTGAATGCCAATTCGTCCTCGATCGAGCAACGCCTTGCTATGGAGATGTGAGTCTTCTATATATGAGTTTTATTTACCATTCCTTATGGAATATCTTTTGAATCAGATGTGCTCGCTGTGTAGTATGTCATACAGCGTGCTGCTGGTTTCGTATATAGTTGTATATTGTTGCTATGGTATAATTATATGTATTTTAACAAATATCCTCGTCTGTCGTGCATTCATAATATTAATTGGATTATCACGATGGTTATATTACTACCTAATTACACAATAGTTTGCTTTAGCGGGGCGTCTTCCCATAGTTCCTTACAATCTGTGCCATTTCCCTAGCCTGCGTTTGGTTTCATTTATCTCTTGCCATAATGGTTTAACACCGAAACCTAATGCCTCAGCTAGGGACACTGTTCTCACTCCTCCTAGCTCGTCGCACTTTAGCACGATATGTTCGATAGTTTCTTCTTCTATATCACACGCTCTACACCGAACGGTCTCAATTTCCGAGTATCTGGCCGCCAGCAGTCGGGTGTTGAGCATACCAGCCCTACAGTCAGCGAACAGCCCGGACGCTTGCGAGTTCGAATAAATGATATATTTTCGGCCGTATTCCTTTTTTTGTTGCCTGTACAATTGCAAGGATGTCTGTCTCTCCATATCCTCTCTCCACCTTTCTTCGACTGTTTTGTCAATTTTCTTCTTCACATCTTTGGTTATCTGTTTATTTGTTATCACCTCGTGTTCTTCAAAATCTATCGTATTGCACTTAAATTTGCGTTCAAGGAACTTTAGACGCCTATCCCATTTGCTTGTATTTTTTCCCTTAGTTTTGCTGTGAGCAGTTTGGCCGCCCAGTTTTGTTCTTCCTCACTTGCGGCTATGTTTTTTAGACGGCTTACATACGATATCTTAGCTTGTGCTTCCCTTGCCCAGAAGCTGGAGACTCCGAATTCCCCTTCGATAAATTGTGCTGCACATGTATACCTACATTGCATTGCATGTCGGCCAACTGTACGTTGTATTGTGTCCAATCTATTTACCATGCTTGCGTCTAAACTCACAATAGCGTTAGCGTACGTCACTGTTGGCACAAACATGCTTTTCCAAAGCTCTTTAGTCACCATGAATCTATTGCAACTCCACAAAGCCTTCTTTCTTACAATATTTTGTCCATTTTCAGCTCGTTCTCTTCTTATTGCATGCTCAGCGTGAAAAATATCTGGACTGTTTTCTATTATAACTCCCAAGTATTTGTATGCGTTTTTATATTCTATTTCTTTTCCCTGAATCTGTAGCGGCATCTCTCTGATATCCCCGGAAAATATTACATTGGCACATTTTTTTTCGTTGAACTCCTGTCTAATATTTTTTGCCGTTTCTCCGCATATTGTTAGCATTATTTGCATTTGGTCAACACCTTCCGCTAAAATCACCATATCGTCTGCAAACAACAGGACACACGGTCGGAGGGATACTATATCATCACCTCTGGCATATACCATTTTAAAACCAAGATTCGATTCATACACATGTCGTGCTACCTCCTCAATGTACAGTAAAAACAGTGACACAGAACAAGGACATCCCTGTCGAAGTCCTTTTCTCAATCTGTAGAAATCAGATGAGTTCGACCCGATTCTTGCAAAGATGTAGCTCCTGTCATATATTTCTTTAAACATACTGACCCATTCCTGTCCTAATCCACCTTCTATCATCTTGTTCCAAAGAATGTTTCCATCGACCGTATCGTAGGCCCGTCGGATATCTAGGAATGTTGCAACTAAATTCTGTTTTCTAGATCTGGCCCAATAGATACTTTCTGTTAGTACGAAAAGACTATCCTCTATTCTCCTGCCTGTTCTAAAACCACTCTGCCATGGTCCTATTAGTTTCATCTCTTGTAGCTCGTCCTGTAGCCTGTCTCTAAGAATAGCAGCAAATACCCTGTACACAACGCTTGTTACCGTTATTGGTCTGCGATTGGACAATTTCGTGTTTTCCGCCCCTGGCTTTGGTATGAAGGCGACTCTTCCTGTTAACCATGTTAACCATTCTTGAGGGATCTCCTCTCCAGCAAGAATCTTGTTGAATCCACCCGCCAGGTATTCGTACATTGGCGTGCCAATATTCTTAATCAATTTTAGCGATACCCCATCCTCTCCACACGCAGTTTTGTCGTCTTTTGATCTAATAACCTGTTCGATCTCTTCTTTACTTGTCCTCCAGCCAATATCCGCTCATCTTACATGTGTTTGTTGATTTTGTAGTTCATATATTTCAGCGTCAAACATAGTATTTAGTGCCTCATTTATCTCTTGTTGCGTGTATTCTTTTTGCTCTCTTCTTTCGTTATCTCCAGCTATTTCATCCTGCTGTTTTATGTATTCCCAGAAAAGCGTCATCCTCTTCCCTGCGCTATTGTTTGTTATTTTTTTAAGTCTTTAACTTTGTCTAATCTTATGGCGTTGGCTATATCCTCGCTTAGTTTCATTTTTACTTCCATGTATTCCTCCACAGCTTATCTGCTTGCTCCATGTCATTTTGGCGTACCGCCTTTCGATGTTGTCTGGACAGGTGTCTTCTTTGTTGCAAACCTCTATTTAAACCTTCATTCCACCAAGAGTTGATCGTGTGGCTTGGTGCCAAACTGACAATTGAGTTATCTAGGATTTGCTTTGCCATTCTAATACCTTTTTCATACGGTAGTCCTACCCCAATTCCCCTCCACTGTTCTAGCCCTTTTGCAAACTTTCTCTTGTCTATTATTTTTGTAGTTTTGTTCTGTTTTCTCTTTAATTTCGGGTGCCTATTCTGACCGCTAAAAGTTATCAAATTGTGGTCGCTCCCCACATTGTGTTGTTTATCTTCGTCAATACACATGTTTACAATCCAGTTTTCTGCTCTTTGGTCGACCAATACATAGTCGACGGTCGACTTCTTTTTTGCCTCTGTATAGGTGAACGTTCCCTCGCACTTCACACTTAGGTTCATATTCTTTAAACCTGCTTGGTTACACAGGTTTTCTAAATCCCTACCGGCCTCATCGGTATGTTTATCAAAGTAGAACAGATGCGCATTGAAATCCCCTATAATTATGGTCTTTATGTTCTCTTTAACAAGCTTCTTAATTGTTTCATAAAATATCTTGTTATTGTTTTCTGTATTGCTGGGTGGTCTGTATCCAACTACAATTCTTAAACAGCCTGGCCGTTTCCCTATTTCCACTGCTATTAAGTAGCTTCCTTCACTTGCCTCAACAACCTCTACATGATGACTTTTTCCTATCAGTACTCCAACTCCTCCGAATCTGTTTTGTGACACTTTTCTGTTTACACCTATCCACCTTACATCCTTATGTAACGGTGGAGTTTCTACTTGAAGCAAGTGTGTCTCAGTCACAGCTAACACATCCAGACTAATCTCGTTCATTATTCTGTATAGCATCTCCCATTTTTCTTGTTTTCGTCCTCCTCGTTTGTTTAAATATCCAATTTTTATATTTTGTCGGCCGTTCAACTTTGTTCCTCTTCTTCTTCCCCTTCGACGCGTCTTTTTATATTGCTGTGGGTCGGGTTTGGGCCCTCCAACCCCACATCCCGTGGCCCCAGCAGTCTCTATTCCCCCATCTCCCTCCCCACCCACTGCTCCCGTACGGTCTTCGGTATTCAACCGCATGCCTTTGTTGTAACTGTGCTTCCCCGTCTCCCTCTGTCGCCCTGTTGTTATATTGGTAGGTTCCCTGTCTTCCTTCGGTGCATTCTCGGTTCCAGTTGTTGGTCCTGTTGTATTCCTTGTGGTATTTTTGTCGGTTGATTTCCTGCCAGCTTCCTCTGTTGTAGTTCCCTTGCTCCGCTGCTATGTCTGTTGCTCTGTCGTCTTTCCGGATGCCGTGAAAAAACTTGTTCCTTTGCTGGCGATTATATTGATTAACACCATCCGTAAAAGTTCTCAAATTGGTTCTGTTATGCCTCTCCTCCACGTGATTGTTGGCGCTGTAACTCTCTCCAATTACGTCTGCTTGCCCCGTGCGCCAGGTTACCCCGATCGTCTTATACTTGTCGCCTTTCTGTGGTTGCGGCTCTTGTTGCTGTTGAGGCCATGCCGGACATTGCTGGTGTTGTCTATTCCTTCTCACCCACATGGGGACGTAGCGTGGGGGCTCTCGTGGAGCGTTTGGTGGGCGCTGTTTAATGTGCATGCGCTTACGGAGCTCTTTGGCCACCTCGAGCGCCATGATCGCCCCTCCAACAGAGCTCACATGGACGTCGTCCTTTGCTAAAAACTGTGCAGCCATTCCAGTCTCGATTATTTCCACCAACGGACTGTCCGCCTGCTTGACAGTATCTCGGATGAGCTCGTTAAGTTCATCAGCGAGTGCGCGTACCTTTGGAATGTTCGGTATTGTACAGATCGATAAGTTCACTCCTAGCTCGACGCACATGTTTATTACTCGCTGTACTTCTTTGTTCACACACATGTGCGCCAGCTGTTGTTCGTGCTTATCGGTGGCGCTAAGTAAATCGTTTAGTCCGCCTTGATATACCACCGTTCTCGCGCCTTCATTTGCCTGAAGCCCTTTTTCTGCTTCGTTGGCGATGTCCTCGGCTTTCCTGCCGCCGAAATAGCGATTGTCGACACTTCGATCCTTATCTATTTCCGTCAAGAGTGCATCTTATATCTCCCGACCCAGGAGTCTCCCATAACAAGTGCCTTCTCCATCACCATAGCATCTCTGTCTATTTGCTCATTTTCTTCCAGGTTTTCTCGTTGTTGGTGCTGTTGCTGATCTACCCGTATATTCGTGACTATTTGCATCGCTCTGCGCGCCTCTGCTCGTGAATTCTCTGCTTTTATTTTTGCTTGTTGCAGAGCCGCTCTCAGCCCTTTCATTTCCTGCGCGAACTTCTCCTCTAGGTCTTTAATTTTTGAAGGAGACGTTGTTCAATTGCGTTCATCTCATTAAGGGTGTCTGTCTCGTCATCTTCAGCAGCCTCGATGTTGTTTTTCGGATGCTGCTGTATCGGTAGGGTCGACTTGGCTTGTGTGTCGGTTTCAGTCTCCTCCGCGGCTGCCGTCGATTTACAATGTGCGCCGGTTTTGCTTTTGGCGGTCTGAGGATCTAGCTTGTCCTCCGCTCGATTATCTTTCATTTCACTTATCGAGATATTTTGATCATTTATACCGAAGAAATAAATTTTGTTGGGCCTTTTCTTGATGACCCCGGTTGATACTGGGGTGTCAATATTTGGAGATTGATGGTATTTGCCTCCTGGCTTGGTTGTATTCGGTAACGGGTTGTTTGTACTATCATTTTCAAATATACAACGGCCGCATTTCCATTTCATGCTCGCATTTTCCCGCAGCGCTTTTCGTAGTTGCGCGCCTATTAGCGTGCAGCCTATGTTTCGCAGGCACTCGTCATGGTAGCACTGGTCACAGACAGAACACTTTACTCCTCTGGTGGCCCTGTCTATATTCTTGTCACATTGGGCGCACAGTTTTGTCTCACAATTTTTGCTGTCTCTATCGTCAAACCCGTTGGTGTTGCATGCTGCCATTTTCTTCTTTAGCACCAGTCAATGCCTAACGACTCGTCTCGCTTAGTTGCACAGAAGTACCTGTTATAAAGAATATCTTCCGAATACACCGAATTGTCCACAGCACTGAATTTAACTAAAAATTGTACAATTTTCGGGGACCTCGATCCAAACGTGACCGCTCACGGCGACCGCTAGCAGACGATAGCTATGTGCTAAGCTAAGCTTCTTTCTATGTGCACGATGCATGTAGTCGTCATCTTTTTGCTCTTTCTGTTTTCCTTACCAGGTTGTTGTTGTTGTCGCGCCGCGTCCTTTTTTGTTGTTCACTCTAAGACATGTGCGCCGTTCTCTAAGGCGAAATACTAAACGAACATTCTATACTCACATGATGGCTTTATTCGCAGTGATCCGTTCCTCGGGTCGTGGCGGCTCGTCTCTTATACTCATACTTTAAAAATGCACCCTATATGCTCTCTAAACTCTAATTCGTTTCGTTGAATCGCTGAACCAATCGTCTAGCTGTACCTACCGACTGCTCGTAATGCGTGTGTTATATATTTCAGCCTCGTTTTGTTTTAGCGGATATGCAGTGTTGGCAGATCAAGCAAGACCTTTGCCACTATGCTTAGCCCGGCCCCTGTAGAAGCCAACGAACGACTCGTTGAGGGTTGGAGGTTATTTACTTGGTTGTCCAATGACAATGAGACAAGCTTAACAGCTGCTTGTCGTGTGATTTTCTGCCATTGCTACTGCGTTACAGGATGAAGAAATCCTCCATGGCGGTTGTTCTGTGGTCGCCCCTGAGGGCGCAGTTGGCATCGAGCGTCGCCAATGCTTCAAGTTCCGCCAAGTCGGCGGACGATCATGGCCACCAGACGCGCGGTAACGAAATGGAACAGCAATCGATAGAGACCGAGGCTGACCGGTACCGGACGTCCAGCGATTTAACAGCGACAGCTACGACCTCAGAAGACGTCATGGAGATCGTGTAACGTATTCTACATCTGGCGATGACGGCGATTTCAACGACAAACCAGAACTGCTTAATGTAGCACAACTGAGGACCAAAGGGTTCGCTTACTGCCACGTGACAGGGGTTGGAGAGTTGGCGGGCTGCGTCAGCCGACATATTGTTGTACATATCGCAGTAAAAGGAAATTCGCACAAACGAGCATAAGACGATCGCCAGCCATACTGCGCGTTTGCATACAGCGCCTCTGACAGTCAAGAAGCTAAGGCGTTGAGACACGGCGTAATAGTCTTCCGTGCTTACGACGCTGGTTAGCGCGCAGTGTGAACGCATATAGTTCGCGTGTGCGCGTATGTTTGTGGGCTTATTTGCGTCCGTCCAAGCGTCGTTCGAGCGATGGCGGGCAATCTATCTGATCAGATCGGGGCCGCGTACGTTATTCGTCGATACTGGTTATGATTTCGACATCTGTTTTCGCTGGCCCCGTTGCGTAAAGTAGTTCAAAGCATTGCTGTTGCCATTCGTTGTGTGCGGGCGGACGCCAACCTAGACTAGCCATCCGTCCGAAGATCAAACTAATTCTGAGCATTTCTGCATCATTTTGGGTTTGAATAGATTTCTCGGTACTGATACGTATCTCAACTATTGATGTACTCGATGCATCGCATAGGCTGTAGATGGAACTTTCTGTCTTGAGCGATTTATCAGTCCGCTGTCCTTCCGCAGAAGCCACTAAGTGGACAAACCTCGACTGTGTTTGCATACGAGTGGGGTCTATGCAGTGCCTTCTAAGGCGGCGTAACGTGTATATATTGACGTTTAGATGAGAGTGGCAAAGCAAACACTCGTTCAGTCTTGCATGAGCAGCGACACTGTGGCACTGGGATGTGTTAGCCGTTTATTTTGAATAGCTACTATAATCATACCTCTGACCTGTTCATCGACATCGTTTCGGGCGGGGAAGCACACTACCGTAAGCCAGAGTGTCCCAATTTATACATTTAACAACTTAGTGTGTATCTCGATTTTGCTTCAGCACGTGCAGCTTCGCTTTATAAAGTTGACGGGCAGCGACGCGTGTTTAGACGACTGTTTGTTAATACAGGCGGCACAATACATGTGCAAAATTGTGATTATGAATAATATGTGGTACAGTCAATTCTACCATATATTTTTGCCCATATATACGGTAACTGAGGCGTAAGTGGTTCTCCACATCTGGATATCGTGGTGCTTTCAGGCATGTGGTAATGACAGCTTAAATGCCTGTCAAATTAATTTCTAATAAATGTATCTTTGAATTACATCCAAATTCGTTGTTATTGGGTCGCTGTTGCATCGCGGCTCTTTCCGGGCTTCGGACAAAAAGTAGGTTGCTATATCTGGCTTTGCGCTGAAATAGTTGACTCAGTAAAAGAGCGATCAGACTTAACATCTTATTGATCTTTCTTTGATTCTCTATTGCCAAGTGACAGATTATCCTGCACAGCGTATACACTTAGTAGGTCATGCTAGCCTTTATTTATTCTTGTTTAGGCTTTGTCGTCAATACGTACGTGCTCGACATATACACAGAACAGATTCTGTGAATACATTCAAAGTCCAGGTAAAGAAGTCATTGACAACGATGAGCTGGAAAAATGAAAGCCTAGCTTTTGAAGTGTGCATACTTACAGGGTTACTGTATAATCATCGCGTGAATCCTGATCTGAGTGGTGCCCTCACGTGTATATATATAGATACGTATATAGAATGAGTCTATAAAATCTCCGAGAAGTCAAGTGCAAAAGGACATGCAAAAGGCAAACTAAAAGTGTTAGCTCAAACAACAACATCCGTGAAAATGTATCGGAGCCGAGAGATGCTAAAAGTGTTTTCGCATTGATGTCGTTCTTGGCTTGCTGACCGAAGTGAGTCTGTATGCTGTTCGTTTATAGATGGCTGGAACCTATATTCTCCTCTGTGTAGTATTCATCGTCGTTCGGTTGTTAGTCCTTAACGGGGGGACGTGGCGCAGCCATTTTTGGTCCTCCGTGTGATGAGACCTCAGACCATACAGGCCACTTCATACACCTGTAGAAAATGCACACACATATAATTATATATATATATATATATATATATATATATATATATATATATATATATATATATATAAGTGTTGCGACATTCACCAACAAATATATCATGGTTAGACATTGTCCGCATTTCAGCTAAGCATTCCTAACCCTGCTCCCGGCTAACCCACGTCAAGGACCGGAACCCGTTGATATAGGTCTTGAGGCCATTGGAGCCCCTTGCAAAATGCCGCACCCTACTTAAGGTCACTACGTAAATGATCTAGAATATTTACAAAAGCTAGTCCTTAAGGAACGAGGATTATTCGAGGAAGGTGCAGCAACAATTATGCTTAAGGCTAAACGAAATGTCCCTCGCATAGAAACGTAAGTATTCGATGGATATCCGTCAACAACCGCATTGCAATTAGTGAATACTAAAACGTTCGATCTGACTTCAGCTACAGCGGGTATAGGCAAGCCATCGCAATGAACTTGCATAGAAGTCTCGAGTTTACGTTATAGCCTGCTTCTCCATTGCTATTCGCGGACGAGCTCAAAATCGGTGAGAATCGAATTTACCCGCAGTGAGATTTCTGATCGCTTCTTTGATTATTGATTATAAATGTTTATATAGCAATCAAAACGCATTTTAAGATGACATATAATATTGTCATTATATACAATTTGAACACTTCAACGACCGTCCCAACGGTGGAACAAGTGCAGAGACCGCCAATGCATCTGGTAGCTCTTATATATTTATAAGAAATAAATACGGTATTTATATTTGTGGTTTATAGGTAAACTAAGCAATCTGGGTACAAATGTTACCTGTCACTCTGGAGGTACTTAGCGAACTTGGGTAAAGACTCGACCCGTTTCAAATATTCCGATAATTTTGGATACTTGGCATACATTTTTTCGTATTCCGGCCATAGCGTCCTGAAAAGCATAGACAAATACTTACTGACATTAGCTATTTTTACAATGAGAAGGTGATCTTCATACAGATGTCATGTACAGAGCGATATGTACATAATATCTGTCGGGGATAAATTTAGGACAAAATAGTGTCGCGTGTCTTTAAGCTTGTATTAGCATGAAAATTTACATCAGAATGTATTAATCTTCATGCGCCCGTGGATAATAGATAAACATATCTGTTAGATAAAACATATCTAACAGATATGTTTATCTATTATCTGCAGATATGTCTAATATATATATATATATATATATATCATACATCATACATATATATCATCATCTAATATATATATATATATATATATATATATATCATTTGCGGACTCTAGTACTCTACCGGTGCTGGTCGAGCATTTCATATGCAAGGAAATCCACATAGGTTGTCTTGTCCCCAGCAATAAATTGTCGATCGCCGAGAAACTTATTCAATTCCGAGCAGCGGCTGTTCAGGAACGTTGTCATGTATTCTTCCTTCAGGATAACGCAGCAAGAAACGAAATATCACAGATCCAAATGGAATATCAATTTACAACAGTCACATCATCACAGAAATTTCAACAACAGTGGGGGGTAATTATGGCAACCGTACTAATTATGCGAAACATAAGAAAACAACAACAACAATTGCAGCAACAGCAAAACGACAACAGCATCATTTTAAGTATTCGTTTAGCAAAATGGCCTAGAAATACACAATGCACGACGGCTGATCTTAGCAACTCTCCAATTTGTTTCGGAATTCAAGTTCACTTCTGTACATCGTGACAACAAACAGATTTTGACTAGTTGTATTCAAAATGTCTACTTTAAATCTGTATAGTCAAGTCATGAATAGCAGTTTTTTAGTTCGACCAATGGCCCCATAACCATCAGGTAAATTACAGTTTATCCAGTACTGCATTTATTCCCCCATCCACCTACAAAATTCTGATCTCAGGAATGTATTATGTTCTTGACCGCTGGGCTCGCATCGGAGTGTGTTAAGAGGAACCACTTGATAGTTTTCTAGGTCCTCTTAACCACCCCCCTCCCTACAGTTTGCGAGGGATCATGTAGAGGGATCACCTTCCTGAGACAAGTTTAGAACATTTTTCTTTCGTTAAAGCTGCACTTTTTCCTAACGGGTTGCCATTAACGCGTAATCGTGTGGGGTCAAATCGCATTTGGGAAACACAGTTACTTTCGTATACATTTCTATATGTGCTTCAACATATAATTTTCATACTTCGCGACTACTGCTATGTGTTCGCTCACGTGATGCTCAAGGGGGCCTGCAAGTGAGGTCTTGGCACTTCTCGGCACTCGGCGCATCGATGCCCAACCTGTGACAGCGCAGACCTCCACATTCTTTAACCACGTTTTGCTAGAGTCTTGGTCGCCCGTGGCGGCTTAGTCAATGTCTCGTCTTAAGTTCCGATTCGAAAAATAAATGAAAATGCCTTGTGGTATAATTCGGAGCGAATGGAACGGACGGGTCTCGAGGTTGACTCTACATGAGAGAGATGGCTTTGGGGTCGTTAACACTTACCTGTGTCGGTAACACTTACCTATTGCGCGCACCCCTACCCCCATCCCAATGTGCGCTAGCTCTTGCTAGCTATTAAGTTAGAGTATAAAGGACGTAAAGTTTCGAAAATCAGCTGACATGTGCCATTGAAAAAAAGCTCACTTAAGTACTCATTAATACGGATGTTGGTCGAAACGCTAGCGTCGCTAACGTACCTTTCTTTTATCGTCGTAGTTTTTGTCGTAACACAAGGCCACGCACTGCCACATAATATCGTACACCTAGAAGCACAAAGGCGGACGGAATGGTAAACGATTGACGATACGCGTCAATATCATTTCTGATGCTACACTATCTAGTCGTTTCCACAATGATCACCTGCGCAGACGCCGATGATATTTAAACACATAAATAATTCCATACCCTGCGCTGGAGAAGTAGGCAGGCAGCCGTCTCAATAGCGTAAGCAGAGCTACGGAAGTGGCGCGCGTTTTACAACGAGCTATTGCTTTCAGTAAACTAAACATTTCTGTAACCGTCGTCACAGAGGCAATAGGTCCCCTAAACAGGGTTACTTACAAATTCTCACGTCAATTCTCACGTTAGCTTTCACGTCAAGGAGACAAAACCAAGATGCTTATCGGTAAGATTTCTGCATTTATTGCAAAACGATTACAAGAGATCACAGGTAGTCAACGAACAGATGAGCGTTTCGTGAGATATGCTGTCTTTGACCGAGATATCTAGAGATAAAATTCTATAGAAAATTCTCGAAAGTTTAAAAGAGCCGTTTGAAAAGGTATGCGTCATGCCGGGATCGAGCCCGTGACTCCTAGTTTCAGAGTCGCCGACCCTCTGTCTTCTCCACTCCGCCCGTCGGCGGTTATTTATGATTATCGTACCCTTTTGTAAAACCTGCATTGACGCACTGTATATATAACTTCGTACTGCGCAATTGTAGGATTGCGCGGCATGCTAAACCGTATATCTGGCCGTATATACTAGACATAAGCCGCATATCGGATACCTGCTGCTCGGCCAAATCGACCCGCTGCTGGGCCTCCTCAGTTTCGGGAAACAGACCCAAGCGCCGCGCCAGGAAACGCAGAATCGCAATCGACTGCGTCAGAACAACATCACCAGCCTTCAGGTAGGGCAGGTTAGGAAAGTCGAGGCCGAGAGTGAACTTTTCCTGTGTTAATTGAAGAGAAAACAAAACCCGAAAAGAACAACAAGAACAACAGCTGTGTTAGCCAAAATCTTTTATCTTTAGACGGAGAATCACACGATGGGTGGATAGTTGCAATTACCGGACGTTATTTCATTGATTGATGCCTTCTTGTTTCGATAAAGGCCTATACAAGCGCACTTCGGCATGTTTCATATT
>QVRM01003706.1:0-77140 GCA_003439945.1 Dermanyssus gallinae | reverse complement strand
TGGCGCACACGAGGCTCGGAACGTCCAAGCGAGATCCGGACAAAATTACTCTCGATCCAGGCCACGCAGAAGAGGGGCCACTTTGACCTCAGCGTACAATGATCCGGATGACGACGGATTCTGATTGAGAGGCCCGGAACTTTACTTCAATCCTGTCCTGGCGTCCGTAGCAACTCCAGCGCCAAACGGCTCGTACAGCCGTTCACGTCATCAAGAGATACGGCGACTTCACTTGTGCGTGTGTTAATCGGCTAATTTGTTCTTGTGCTTAAAGTGCCATTGTGCGTACTCATCGGTTGCTCTCACGATCTCTCTGTAATTTATCTGTGTTCCCCCACCGCCTCGCCGCTAATTAAAAATCGTTGCAATTGCCAACCTAGGCTCATGCTAAACAGATTGTGAGAGCAACCCCAAAACCACAAATAAACACAGCAGCAAAAAAATGCTTCGAACCATTTATAGCCAACATCTTTAGCGAACATATGACAGAAATCTCAACTGTCACCGGACCTAGGCCGCGTGCCAGTGACATTCGGTTATTCAGCCCGAAAGCTAAAGTCTGCGCAAGATGTGCAGAAAATGTTAAAGTCGGCTCTTTATGTTGTTCTTGATGTGGCAGAGTGTTTCATGCTGGATGCATGGCCACTGACAAAACGGACCCGAGTGTAAACGCGAAGCCCCAGTGGCTCTGCCGAGTGTGCGGTGGGAGGGTGCAGATTGGTCCGATCAAACGTTTTATAAACTCGTTCGGAAGGTACGTGTTCCCGTCAGTCAATGGAGCGATGTGGTGTGCATAATTTCTGTTTCATCGTTTTGTATGTTATGAAACAGGATTTAGTGGAGGTGAAGAAATCACAGATTGTTGGTGCCTGTGCCCGCATTGGATGCAGAGCCGCCTGGCGCCAATCAGAGCTTTACTCAAGCTCGTACTCGACGGCCCGAATAGGACAGTGTTAATATTGGGAAATCGCTTAGTTAAGTTGAGTCCCAGCACTGTGGGATCTCTTTTCTAAAAATACACCGATATGGGTACGCTCAACACCGAGGGATGGATGTGCAGTCTATTATAGAGAGGCTGTAGAAGCTTCGGTGCAAGACTGAAGCGTAATCACCCTGAATCCAAATTCCACGTGCTGTCTGTGCCTCTATTCTCCGCAGACTGCAAAGCAGCCAACGATGGCCTTGCTAGAAAAGCCTATATGGGCAAGGTCACCTTCTCAGCGTTCCCGCTGACACTCGCCGACCGTAAAGTCGTTCTAAGTGGCCGATTTAGTTATAAAGACGAAATCGCTGGTAATATCGCTGCTATTGTACCCAGATAAATTTAATCTTTTTTAAATTGTGAAGACTAAAACAAAGGTAAACAGTGGGCTGGCAGAGGCAACAGTCGTGGAGTCGACACCGTGGACCTTTAAATCAACGCCACTTGAGCAGCCAGACCTCGCATGCTCAGATGAGTTTAACGCTTTTAGAGTTTGAAATACACGAGCGTGCCCAGGCCCGAACAGGAATCCTCCGAATCTACCCAGCGACAGGCCAGCGAAACGTAGGGAGGATAACGTGCCCCATCTCCGCCCTCCCTGAAGGCGTCTTTTACATAAGCCCTCGAGGCATAACACGCCCAGGTCCCCTGCGCCCTAAAACGCTGCATTTCAACGCAATGGTCGCATACATGCACGAAACAGGGATCGGTTCAAACCAAATCACTAAGAATTGCTCTATGGAACTGCGAGGGTGCTGATACTCGTATCACTCCTCTCTCCGACATCTCTGGAGGGCGTATACATAGTGTAGTGCTGACGGAGACATGGGCCACTAAAGCGTTCGATTTGCCTTGCCTTTACCCTATCCACTTCCTGGCCTAAAAAGAAAGTCCATTTTTCGTAGTGATAGAGTCGGGGACCTCTATGTGGCATTCGCCGAAGATAACGTCACAACGTAATTATACGCATCGTGACAGCACATGTTCGTCCTCCCAAAAAAGAGTCGACCTTGACAATGTGGAGGAACTTCTTAGCGGCTTACGCGGAGTGCCTGCCGCAGCCCCGTTTGTGGTCTGTGGAGATTTCAACGCTTGCCTAGATCGGCCCACTTCGATCCGCACAATAACCCCAGAAAAATCAGACTTTCGGGTGTATCGTCAGTCCGCCTGTCCCAGCCGTCATCAATCACAATGGAATCTCTGTTATGGACGTGTTCGCAATAAACGTGAAGGTACACAGTATGAACATTTTTGGGACTAACCACTCGCTGAAAAAGGGTGCTCATATCAAATTGCAAATAGACCTTCAGCTACAATATCTGGTATTGTTTACCAATAGGCAAAGGACGTTGCCACAAAACTTAAGAAGGGAGGCGCTCCACCGGCGCATCCGAAAACTTCTACCCGTGCCAGTATCTATTGATGTTGATGCGTACGCTCAACATCTCACAGATGTGATAAAGTCCTCAGTCATCTTACAACGGATTCACGTCCGTGGCGCCTAGTGGGGGCTTACCTCGCTATGACACCACTTACGCTACTCGAAAATTAAAGCATCTCGAAAAATTTGAAACTTTCCGTCTCTGAAAGTTTAAACACCTACCTCACTCCCTGCCCGCTTAATTCTTCTTAATTAATAAATTACCTTGCAGCAATAATAACGCCAGCGAGTCCATACCCAGAGAACTCTGCTTGATCTTGCAGCCTGGTATGAGGTCACTCTCAGCAAAATACAGCGCCTTGACACCGGGTTCACGGTGGAAGACGTGATCCTCACTCTCAAGGGTTTAGAGAACAACAAACCAGCCGGCCCCAATCAAGAAAGAAATGAACATCCAAAAAGCGCACTTTATTTAATCCTATGCTGAAAGGCACTGTTTAACGAACGCTTCCGTCCTGAAATGATCCCGTCTCAATGCCTCAAAGCTACACTGCTTATCATTTCTAAAAATGTGACCCAACCCACTACTGAACAGCACGGTTTTCGACAAAAGCAGTTTACCGATTCCGATATGCGTCACTTTTCTGGAGGCCAGCAGAGAGGCTCCAGCAAAGCACCAACCTCTGTACGCCGTATTCGTCGATTTAAATGCCGCTTTCGCCTTAGCCTCCAGAGACACTACTCTGCAAACTCTGGCCCGTTAGTTTTCTCAATTCTTATCAAGGATCTACTTGCGAATATTCGGGCTCTGAGAAATCTGGTAGACGTGATATTATACGCAGACAATCTCGCTATCTAGGGAAAGAGTCGCTTTCAGGTTTAACAGGCCAGACTTTATGCGGCCACGTCTGAGCTTGGACTGACCGTAAATCTGGCAAAGACAGTAGCCATAAAATTCAGAAGGGGCGGGTGCTTAGCTGCTAACGGTTGGCTTCGTTTGGCCGCTTTCGGCCTACTTTACGTTAGTAAGTCTCCTTACTTGGGGCTGCTTCTAACGTCGAACGGCCGGTCTTTTCTTCAACACATCAAAAAAGCATGCAGAAAGGCGCTGATAGCAATGACTACAAAAAGATAAATTGTCTGTTCGGCAACTGTTATCTAAATAGCCTAAAGGCAGCGTACCTCATAAAAGTCCTGGGCCTTCATCGCTCAGCCCGCAACCGACTTGTCTGTTTTCTCAAGGACAGCCCCTCTATTCGACGAGAAGCCAGGAGAGGACGTTTCGACCTGCTGACATCTCCCAATTACGTCAATATTCTTAAAACGCTCTAGCGCTCTCGAGAAACAGAGAGGGACCTAGATATAGACACTTAATTTGCGTGGATTCAATCGTACTCTGCGAAAATCCAGAAAGCTTTGTACATATTAGGCCATAATATTTGGCTCTTATGGCGGGAAGGCGGTATACAGTCAGGTATTACATGCATATTATCAAGATATTACATATTCAGAGCAAACCTAAGTAATTCTACTAGCTTTTTTAACTACAAGAAAGCAAAACAAGCTTCGAAGAGTCGCCTTGCTTATTTTCTTTAGCAGAGTTCCGTCTTTAACAAGTAGGAGGCAAGTGTCCTTACTGTTTATTGCTTTTTCGTGGTAGAAGAGTGCCGGCGCGAAGTTGTGGGTCATCGTAAGTATGTTGTCGGCATGTTTGGGATTTAGAAGATAGGCTTGACTTCCTTGCTTCCAGGCTTGGGAGACTCTGTGCTAAATGATGACCAACAATAGCCGAAATTAGCTCTTGGTTGTATCCTGATCATACCTTAGTTAGGATTCTCTTAGGGGTATTGGAGCAAGCAATAAAACATATACAGATGCTTTCGGACGATAAAAAGCCAAGCGCTGAAATATGAGGTCTGAGCTCTTTCAGCAGGTCTACTTACGTAACCATATCAATTACCGGTGCGGGCGTATCTGCAAGCTTTGCGACGACCTCTTTTCAAAGGCTCTGACGACGAAGTTTCGGGAATGACGAATATGACACAGCCCGATGAGGCTGCTCAGAGGAGAAAACTCTCCGAAAGTTACTAGTAAACGCCTGGAGCTGGGTGATGCTTTCCGCTTGTAGAATTGGATATGTTGACAATGTTCCTTCTCAAAACTGAGGCATTTTTCAAGAATAGCAGTCCTGCCACACTAGCAATACCCGGAAAGGGCCTGACCGATGCGAGTTATAACTGAGTGTTAATAGGTTTTAAAATGAGATTATTTTTCCCTCTCACATTAGATCAATGGAAAACCAGACATCTAGGAGGCTACTGGGGTCAACGCCACCAGCGAAAGCAGCCAGGATTAAGAGTTGTTCCTAGAGTACTGGAGAACTTGTGCGAAACCTCAGTGCTGGTTTGCTATCCATTTTATACTGTTTGATAGAAGTGCACAGCATTTTAATTGTCGATGTTATGTCCATATTCTGTATAGCCATTTGAACAATTGCGATAAGCCGCTTTCTGCTTTGCCGAGAACTCAGAGATCTGACAAATGTTGTCTACCCTCGAATTAGCACATTTTTGTTTTTAACGCTAGACCATCGTCCGTTCCCTACGGGCCTTAAACTCATCCGGATTCATATCTCTAATGCACCGAGGACCGGGCATGTTGAGTTTTTGGGTGGCCCCAACAGTCCTTGTGGCAGCATGGCCGCTGACTCTCAGCGGCTGTCAGTGGCTTCTCATCTATTGTCAATGAGCATCGCTCATAGATAGTTCGATCAACAACAAGAGTCGAATTGGCGATACCCCGGTAAATGACAACCATGAATAGCATCCCTTAGACCACGCCGCCACATACCCTACCGTCAACGTATCTTCTTATTTTCTAGAAATAGCCTTAAGCTTAACAAACAGTGACTAAATGCAAAACTTAAGCTGCGAGTGGCTCCGTGACAAATCTTGTTTGGTAAGACAGGCGCTTATACTTTGTCGAGCACGCACGCTTTATAAGTGTCATAATAACTGACAGCCGCGACAATAAAGAGAGGTGTCTAATAATTAGTGTCTTGCGATCGGTGCAAAGTTCACGTCCCCTTCTGTATATACTTATACAACGTCCACGAGCGATCAATACGTCTAGTAATTAAATGTGATACACTTGACCTGCCAGGCCAAAAACAGACAGCTTTATACTTTTTTTCCGTCGCATCACAACAGATATTACGACCCAGATATGGATACTCGTTATGGTATTGTGCCCGGATATTTTGCACATCAGAATTCTACTGCCAAACCGGCAGTGCAGGTGTATACCGATACCAAAAGGATCAATCAGATCATCGCTATTAACACGTTCAAGTAAGTAGTCTTTGCTTCACTAGAAATCTACCTGTTGTAAATCCATTGACATAAATAAACTTAAACTTTTAACTTAATGGGGTTGGATAGTAATACACCATCTTCTTTTATTGAGACCTCTGTGCCCCTCCTTATTTTTTTCGATTATTGTCGATTCTTAGTCGACTCTGGCTTTGTTTGTCCACTTTGTTTATATTGGAAACCATGAAAACCAATTTAGGAGTGGCCGGTCTGGGTCACGAACCCCATCGTAAATACATTGCAGTGCATATATAGTATACAAGAAAAAAGCTGAAGCGTTTATTAAAAAAAATAAAAGAAAGAAGACAACTATGTAGTTTTCGCAAAAAAGAAAAAGTATTTAGATTTAGTTTTGCTATTTTGAGCAAATGTAGCAGGTTCGGAGCCACAGGACGCATAATATTATCGTCGCTTAGTTTAACCTATACCGTCAGGACCACTGTTATTTCTTTGAAGGAGTGATATACTGCCTGAGCATAGCTGGTGTACAAAAAACTGGCAAATTTTAGGCCGTGTTCACAGCAGTTGCTGCTGCAGCGATGAGGCAATGAGTGTTTAACCAGAGGGGGTATGCTGTACTCCCAAACAGGGTATAGCTTATGCTGCGAACAAAAAATATTATCGACTCGCCGCTTTTTGTTGACTACCTTTGGACTGCTGCTTAAACTACATTAATGGAGAAACTAGCTATTAGTCACCAGTACCCTGGGCCTACTTAAAATAATATAAAGAAGGGGTAAGTTCCTGAATGAGGGAAGCCCTCCGTTTGTCTAAAAGCAGCAAAAATGATGTATGTCGATCTATAGTCGCGCAGTCATCTTATCTTCGAAATCCCAAAGTTCCTATACAAATATGCGTTCATATGGTTTCATTTTCAGGACACTCGTCCCATATGGAAATAGTTGTAACGCAATAGAGGGTACAGGTAAATTTACTTCATTAAATTACATTTAAATAGCGAACGGTATAATTACTACATTTGACAGCAACAGCAACACTAATAGGTTCTAATCACTGTCTAAATCTTATATATTTTTTTATAAATACTGCTAGAGCAAAATGAGTATTCTATACAAGGTCAATCCGATGCGGAATTATCTTCGTGGAAAATTTAGGAAAAAACAATATGCCCTGTTTTCTGATGACTGTATCCAAATTTTAGGAGCAAAAAGCAAACGTAGCTATAGTGACGGACAGTCGGTCTTGGAAAACCTAAATACAAACAAGCCAAATTTGTAAACCGGTTTTTTTTATGGCTTCGCGTCAACGAGACTGCAGCCAAAAAAACTTCGCTGCAACAAAATCAGAAACGAAGAACGTTCTATCCTGCGCCCTCAGTGAAGGTCGTCGACCACGTCTGCGTCTATTAATGACACAATAGCAAGGGCCCTGAGGACGGCTGATGCCATGGGGCTACTTAATATATTTATATATATATATATATATACGTTCACTACCGCCGACGTGTCGCGCGACAGCCGCAGCGCGTCATTTTCATGCACTTAATCTGGACATCCCACCGAAAAATCGTAATTACTCTGCAACCACAGCTCGCATTGCCATAAGTTTGGTACCAAAATGATCGCCATGAAATGCGCATTTGCTGAATATGTTAGCTTTGAACACGTGGGTGGTCGTAGGGTTATGATTCTGAAGTATATGGCGTGAAAGCTAATAAAAAACTTCATTTTTGACGAATTCTTTTCTAAACGACCGTGTCGCATCTTCTGACCGGCCTTGTATATTCTTCGGAAGAAGCAGAATTTTCTCACAAACACGACAGTGTGTTTAGTTTCTGTATAGGAGGACTGGTTGTCTCGCAACAGCACATTTTATGCTTCTATGTCGGGCAAAAGCACTAGTGTCACAAATTGTAGTAATTTCGCTCTCACTCCGAAACAAGACTTCTCAGAGACCATGTTCCTTTGGAAAAAATATTTGCTTTAACGAGCTCTACAATTTGTATATTCTATTATGAAAAGTTTCTGCAACACCCTGTATATATAATATTTATTTCGCAATAACATTGCATTTCAAGATGGTTCATAATTACAGTACAATTCATTCATTATATACAGTTTAAACACTTCAGCGACCGTCCCACTAGGCGAAAAAGTGCAAAGACCGCCGATGCGTCTGGCAGCTCGCTGCGTGCAATTTAGCGCATATCTGCGAGCAGAACCGGCAACGACATTGATCGCCAACTTGGTGAAATCCTTGGGTCGAACATACCAAGTGATGATAGCCATGCACAATGTATCTTGTGTACACGTGCCGGCTAGTGCATGCCATTCCATCCCAAAGCTCCTTGGCGAGGTACACATCTACTTGCGCTACCCCTGCCGAGGCCTCGGTCGCTTTTCCCTGCCACTTCAACAAAAATTGCTGAAGTGGTCCTGTAATAGGCGACCTAAGCCTGACTCTGATTGCTTCCATTGCCGGCCCGCAACCCGCTAGCAGGTACACGAAGCGGCTTCTTGCCGTCCGCGGTAAGCAAAGAACCCGCTTCATATATATTGTGAAGCATCTTTCTAGCTGCGCAAAATTTGCCGCTGAAAGATGGCCCCACACCCTGCCGAGGCTGTAGCTCAACATTGGCACAATTTTAATTTCAAAAAGAAGCACGGTCGCACTCAAAGACAGTCGTCGAGGGTCTCTCACCTCTGTGTGAATACAGGTAGTAGCCGCTCGACACCTGTCGCCGATGTGCTGGGTAAAGGTCGTTCCCGTATAGTGTAGTCTCAGACCCTAATACGGGAAAGAGTTGACAAACTTCAGCAATTGACCACAACAGGGTATTACGTCTGCTGCGGCCAATCGACCTCACGGCGAAACTTCATGGCTTTCGTCTTCCGCGCATTTATTTGCAGGCCTGGAGCTACTTAAGCACGTTAGAACCAACTGGACTAACCACAAACGACGGCAAGCGCCTCGACGGGATGACTCTCATCCCCTTTGAACGAGGCCGGACCCTTATATGGGACGCCACCATAACCGGCTCACTTTCTCCCTTAATGGTCGGTTTCGGTTCACTTAGATCCCTCGAGACCTTTGGACAACCGGGCTCCTGACTGAGAGAGTACTCATTAAATTGGGCGAACGGTTGAAGATAACTACTGGGGACAAGACAGTCACACAATTCTCACGCTACAATACTTTCTATTGACGTCCAATGAAGCAACGCGATCTTAATTTTGGGATCGCTAGGCGAATGGTGTAGACGAGGGCTGTTCAAGGCTGAAAATGAACAGGTTCACGTATACAAAACTATGATATGAAGTAGTAAATAAAAGAAACTTAATTTACACAAAAAATGCTTCTATCAAGAAAACAATCACATAAGAAAGGGAAAATGATGCAGCTCCCATCTGCAGAAGTAAGACAGCATCTGCAACGGGTACCCAGTGAAGCTGTTAAACAACAAGCGGTCACTATTTTGCCCTCTTTCGATAAACAAGATTTATGGTACTGAAAAAAGCTCCAGGATTATGTGCTATGGGAGGTTTCGGAAATGCGTAATGCTGACAGCTGGATAGCTAGCAGAGACTAGTGTGGGACTAACCCACTAATCTAGGCTCCTCTTCAGCCCCTCAGACTTGTAATTTTGTGACACTATGATGTCTGGGGGGCAGCCTTCTTCCACCCTTCATTCAGTAAATTAAGACGTTTTCTATTTTATTCTAACTATATAATGATAAAACAAGGCCGTACTTGATTTGGAGGAGGGATAACAGTTATCAAACAAGGCAAAGCTATCGGCGAAAGCCAGTAGAGGTGAAAAATGCTTTACGCACACCCTCTGATGTTATTTAAGAGTAGTGTAACGCCGGGGGAGAGTTTAATACTCGATCCGATCCGCGCGTGCTACCCACTAAAAACCACCTCTCCCACCCTCTCCTGGTGGTTATGAGTAATTGGTAGCTACGGCTATCAATTACTCATAGCATCCATTAGTCTTAACCAGCACTACAAGATAGCGCAGACGGCTGAAGCGTGGCTGCCCAAGAAAAGTCGGCACACTAAATTGCATGTACTTCTTCGGAGTGAGTGGAGTCTGTTACGGGATGACTAAATGGGCGCTGATATTGATATAGGAAAACATGTCTACATGGTTAAGGATACCTACTAAGTGTTTGTAATTTTTTATAAATAATGTGTTTTTGTTTTATAGGTATATATTATCCAGACTTTCACCTAATATCCATAATAATGTTAACATTTTTTAAGGCGGTGCTTTAAAAACTCGCACAGTGGCAAGTCAGGCAATTGAGCTGCGTGCTTTACCAGCCTAACTCGAAGTTTTGGTAGATATTCTGTAGTATCCAACTGTTCGTCACTGCACTACCTTATTCTAATTAGATTATTACCACAAGTTCACTTTTAAAGAAAGTTGCGACCGTCATCTGCCAGCTGACCAACAGCGCTTCACTTTTGTAGGCGGAGGTGCTCTAACGCTTGACCACTGCAAGCGTTAATATTAGAGGGTTAAAAAGTATTGAGAGGAGATCATGTATCCTCATTTGTTGCTGTTTTTGGACATTATTCGAATGAAACGTCTAGTTCGAGTTTTTATGCACCATCCATGTACCCTGCTCAAAAATAGGTACCTCCCGTTACCAATCGATGTCCTTCATATCGATGAAATAATTCTATCATTTATGGAGGCTGTACCAAAAAAATTACGTATCCCAGTTTTTGAGTACGGCTTTTTGGAGTGCTATTCTCTCAAACCGTAGTCTATGGGGGGATTGACTTAAGCATTTTTCAAGGTCTCAATCTATTTAGTTGTTGTGCGTGCAATAGACATCTCTATATAGATGGTTACTAGCGATGCATGTGTATCATGAATTCTTAAAAGCTTCCAGAAATGCGTCCTCAGCTTAATGTCAATGCGATTTTATTCAATACCGTTGCTCCAAAATTAAACCAACATAGAATAATGCGATATATGACAGTCGTCAATGTGGCAAATGTAGCTGAGAAGGCGCTACACGTTTTAAGTACATTTCAGAAAAATAAGGTATGTACCGTCCTTTATCACAGATGGTTATTATTGTTATTTTCTCCAAATGTTGTTAAGTCTGTGTTTTAATAGCCTACATTTGTATATACATTAGCCGTTTAAGTAGTGAAATCAGGGTTTAGTGTTATTGTCGCAATCTCATGAAGAAGACAAGTATTGCATTCCCGGTCTCTTCGCCACCAACCCTGTTCTGATGAAATAGCCATTGGATAGGTATTGGCTGATAATCACGTGCAGAACAAGCATAATCATATGTTACCTGACCGGTTCAGCAAACAAGTGCGTTTCATCCGACACGGCAATACGATTTCAGTATCGACCAAGCCAGTAACAGAGTGAACAATCGTTCCAAAAGAGATTTTACTGAGGATACCAATCGCTGCAGAGGCTCGGGTCACGAGGATACCATTGATCCGAGCATACAGAGCCTTAAGTATTAACTTAGAATATTTGAGTTATTTTGAACTTAATTAACCTAAAATGCCGTGAATTACCGTGGACGGTAAATGTTGGCTGAGGGTCAGCCCACAAGCCCGTTAAACCCTGACTCCCCCTCCACCGGGATCGTAATCTCACGGCATTTCTTTGACACTTTGTAAAGGAGAAGTCACACTTTTTTAGTGCTCGATGCGTCTCCTCTGTGCTTTTTCTGAGGTCTGTAGGGGTGCGCCGAGGTCGCGGCGAGGATTTGGTGTCTCCCTTTATCCTCTCCGTTGGATCTTCGTCTTGACCTATCCCTCCTGGACAATAGCTATGCCTTCACTCTGTCCCGCTTTCTCCACACTTCTTTCGAACGCATGATGTGTGTCACAATCTTCCTGAAGTGAAGACCACACATATCGATGCGCCCCTTTTTGGGCAGTAGAATAGAATAAAATCGAACGCATCTTTATTGCAACTAAGAAAAGTGATGAAAACTGTGTTTGTTAGAGTTCTAAGAACCTGAACTTAAGTTAAGTTTACTCAAACAAAGAAGTTTCAGTAACGTGTATAATACGCTTTACGCTAACGCTAAAACGCGCTACGATTGAGGTTGGCTGATCGGAGAAAAGTATGTGAGCGTTGATATATAATTAAAGTCTTGGCTGCTATAATTTACAACTTAATCCTTATAAATACAGGAAAGAAGTAGTTTAGCTAGTGTATTTTGCTTTTACGCGGCGAAGTTCAACCGACTCCATAAAGTTGGTATTCTGTGTTTTGTATCGTTTGAAATCATACTCTTGCTGCCAGTGAGATAGTTCTGGTGAGGTATTTTCTAGAATGAGTACGCCAGATACGAGGGCTAGACTGTCAATGCACACCAGGGTCCTATGCTGTGTTCTAGAGAACCGGGCACATAATGTAGCCCTGCGCAACTCGAAGTGATTTCGTCTTAAGATTATGTCGTACGTGGAATCTGTTGCAGACACGGCGATACGCGCTTATTTATCAGAGTTACACCCTACATCACAGTGTTTAACGCATTATGTACGTAGATTGAGTGGAATGAAGCTTCTGTTCTTGAGCGAGTGTTTTTAAGTAGTTTTAATCATTGTCCGTTGCAGCATTTGGTTTGGTGCGCCCAGCGTGAACGCCTTGCTACGTCTGGTAACGTGGTGGCATGGTTGTTCGATATAATCCTGGAGGGCATATATGCTTCTATGAACATATAGTTAAAATATATAACCAGCTTTTTCCAGCCTTCGAGAAACCGCCGAGAAGCGTAAAATTTTACTCATCTTTTTTCTTTAAGCCGTGGTCTCTGTATCTGAAACGATTGGTGCTAATGGTCAACTAATCGCTCGCATCCAAGGAGACAGCGACCTCTTTAATGAAACCGGCGACCTCGAACTCGATAAGTAAGCTTTTAGGCATCCATGAGCTTGTTTCTCCGCAAATAGATAGACCCACCCTAGGCAAGCATGATCGAATGTCACCAACGGCACATTCGTAGCCGGTAACATTTAATTAGGTTAGCAGCATGCCTTAACGGTTTTGTTGTTTAGGTGATTTAAACGGTATGCACTTTACGTAGAATTTTTCTACCGGAAATTGAAACTTACAACAGCTTTTGTTTTCGTATAATTGTTCTTGCAAAACACCGACACACGTAAAGGGGACGCAAGCAGGTTCGATTTCACTCAATCTGGCTTGGGGTATTTTACGACGCCGGTTGTAATTAGCCTTCCTCACTTCCTTCATGGGGATCCGTTACTGCGGGCCAACGTAAGCGGTTTACATCCTAACGAGAACAAACATACAGGTAGTTCAACAAGTTCTTAAAATAAAAACCAAGAATTTTCCAAATCTTGTTTTTAATTTTTTCTTATTCGATATACTCCCCGAGAAGCTCAATACACTTTTTCCACCGAGATTTCAGAGCATTTATACCTCTTGAGTAGAATTCCGCGTCTTTAGACTGAAAATAGGCATTGACAGCAGCCTTAACCTCTTCATTGCTGGAAAAACGCTTTCCACCGAGACTATTCTTCAAATGTCCGAAGAGGAAATAATCAGAGGGGGCCAGGTCTGGAGAATAGGAAGGTTGTTCAATAAGTTCGAACCTCAGTTGGGCCAGTTTTGCCGTTGCTTGCCGCGACTTGTGTGCGGGAGCATTGTCCTGGTGAAACAGGACAACCTTCTTCTGCAAAGCGGGCCGTTTCACGATGAGTTCTTGCTTCAGGCAGTCCAACAGTCTTGCATAATATTCTCCCGTGATCGTTTTACCGCTCTCAAGGTAGTCGACCAGAATTATTCCACGTTGGTCCCAAAAAACCGTAGCCATCATCTTTCCGGCCGATGCCGTTGTCCGCACCCTCTTCGGAGGTCCTTCACCAGGTGCACACCATTGACGAGATGCTTCTTGGGTCTCGGGAGTGTAGTGATGGACCCAGCTTTCATCGACGGTCACGAATCTGCGCCAAAAATCCGACGGATTTTTCGACATCTTGGCCAAATTTCGCTGTGAAGTGGAAACATGCGCGTCTTTTTGGCCTTGGTTGAGCAAATGCGGCACCCATTTTGCTCTGAGCTTTTTCATCTTCAAGTTTTCGTGCAGGATGAAATGCACTCTACCCAAACTGATCCCCAAGGCCTCCGCTATCTCCCTAATGTTCACTCGCTTATCTGCGGCAATGATTTTCCGCACTTTTTCCACGTTTTCCTCATCAGTTGCCGTTTTTGGGCGTTCTGAACGTAGTTCATCCTCGGTGCTCCTGCGACCTCTTTTTAACTCATTAATCCAGTTGGAAACAGTGGCAAAACATGGCGCAGACTCACCGTACACCTCGTCTAACTCAGTTTTCACTTGGGTCGCATTCCAACCTTTGAAATAAAAATGCTTGATAACCACTCGAAACTCTTTTTTCTCAATTTTTCAAAATCACGCCGATACGTTGCACGGGAAAAGCGATCAAACGAAATCGCAACGGCCAATCACCATAATATTTTGACTGCTAGCATTCGAAAAGTTGCCGTTTTCAATAGCGGTGAAAGCGCGCCAAAATTCGAATTCTGAAAAGCTCATTTTAATAACTTGTTGAACTACCTGTATATATATATATATATATATATATATATATATATATATATATATATATATATATATATACATACGTAAGCGGTTTACATCCTGACGAGAAAAAACATCACTTCTACATTGACGTCCATGCTGTAGGTCTGTCACTTTTTAATAACTTTTATTTAATAAAGATTTGTTTTTCTTATGTTTTCATATTCGATATACGTTAAAAATGCAACTCTTTTTCTAGTTGATGATGTTATTTTATGAGCCTTATATAACGTGATTGTGTGCTACTTAATTTTGTAACATACACATCCTTCTATGCAACCTTTTGAGGGGGGAGACAGCTGAGCGCATGTCCGTTGTTGAGCGGTGTTTTGATTTCCTCGCTATTGTTTTGTGAACATGAAAGCGAAACCATTGGCGTGGAACAATACAGTATCACGCAACTTGTGTTTCATTAAAAAAAAAAACTTTTACGAAAATGTCTCTTCACTGGCAGCAGTAGCTAGAAAAGCGCGCTAGAAACGTGCGCCTAGTGATTACTATTTAGGCAAAACATTCGTATTGGGGGCTCCGAAAGTCCAAGAATAATCTTTGAACAAGCACATGATTTATTGGTAACGCCAATGTTTGGTAGGGATTTCAAAGCGGCGATGTTATCCGCGCTTACTTTTTTGAAAACTCGCGTGAAACGACTGTAGCCACCAACAGCGAGCGATACCAGGACGTGATGAAGAACTTTCTGTGCCCAGATTCTGACGGATTCGGTTAATGGGGTTATGTACGGGGTTTTGTAAAAGATCGTGTCTAAAACGGTGTTCACAATTTAATACCTGAGTTGGAATATCGTATCTGGACAGCTGTTGGCAAAATGTAGCATGAAACGTGTCGAAAGATTGTCAAAAGTATGGCAAAACGATAGGCTTTGTGGCAGGAGGTCATTCTCCAGATGCTGTATTCTACACATAACCCTCAGCTGTCAGACTGACCGTAAAGTGGTAAAGCTGATAGCTTTACTACTTTGCGGTATGGTAAAACTATCAACATAGCAACGTTCAATAATACATAAACGTTTTTTTTGTCAAGGCACCAGCGCTGCCCAGCCTTTTTTACTAATGAACGCAGTTATGTAAGCTTTAAAACTGCATTTGTGAAACTAACAGAACAGAAACATTACGCTGCTAAGAGTGCTAGCCATACGGCTAACTTGGAATAGATAAATGCATTGTATATACTTGGTGCAACGTAGGTTAAGTTCTATCTTTTATCATTGAAACTTATTACTAAAATACTGCAGTAGCCGTATCTGTAACATGTCTAATATTAACGCGTATTTCATGGCCACATATCTTTTCAGAGTTCTGGCCTAAGAGTTGACATGAGATTGCGAATGCAAACAAACCTGAGGCTGGTACATTTGGAAACGGAGCCGGTGCCGAGAATGATTCTCCCAATCTTTTGGACTGAAGATGTATGTGTGTCCCTAAAACTACACGTATAAAGTCAGCTTTTTATTACGTAGTTCATAGAAGTGTTCACGCTAAAGCCAATCATACCCTATGCACTACAATAACTATTAAAACGTAATCGAATTTTAAACAAAATTTTCAATAATTCGAATAAAATGCTGTTGATGAGTTTCTTAGGTTAAGCTTTGCCTGGTAAGTGAATACAGTATCACAGATAAAATAGTGCACACGGTTTATATATATATATATATATATATATATATATATATATATATATATATATATTACTCATATTTATTCACTTGTAAGATACGGGGAAAACACTTTATATACATATATATATATATAATAACTGAAATTCTTCAGGCGAATTTGCCGTCGGACAGGGACTATCTTCTGTGCTTGCTCAAGCCTCGACAACTCGTACCTTGGACAGCGTTAGCTACCTGTCTTTGCTCACTCGCGACGTCTGCCCTTTTGTGTGGTCTTCTTCTGAGAACACCGAAATCGTGTACAAAGAGGGAAAATGGTGGCGTGAGCCCTTAAATACTTCAGTCATAGTAAGGACAGTTTTTTGTATTTAATTAATATGAGCGTAATCTTTTTCTAGTATTGTTTGATCGTATATGGTGCAGCTTGCTTACCAGTTACTGATCAATTTTCAGACTATGGCTCTAGCTCGGCATAGTGCTGATGGTTATTGGGTATACATTATAGCCATATACACAAATCATAATCGGCTTAAAATATAGCTGTAGGTTGAAGCATGATTAAAGGTAGAATTTAGTTAGCTTCCTGCGATCCCCTATATATATATATATATTTGTCATATTCCCCTATATAGTCATTTCTTACGCCTGTAAATGCAGCATGTTCTATCTATTGAAAAGCACCGGGCCCGGATGCTGTCCCCCCTCAAGCAGTACGCGTACTCCTAAAGAACCATCCAAAGATATTCAAACGCATGATGGACACAATTCCCACCAGCGGAGAATACCCAAAACCTTGGAAAACGGCACGTCTAACCCTTATACCGAAACCCGGGAAGCCACAAGGACCACCCCTCAGCATACCGCCCTATAAGCATGCTCTCCTGCTTATCCAAGGCAGCTGAGCACATTATCAACGGGCAACTAGTTACAGAATTAGAAGACAAGAAGGCGCTGTCAGAAAACCAGCATGGCTTCCGCGCCGGGCACTCCACACACTCGGCTATCAGCAAAGTTCTAAACATAGCTGAAACACAAAGAAATTCACCTATCGCAAAGCCTGGCCGTTCTTATTGATATCAAAAACGCGTTTAATACGCTCTCGTGGGACGCCATAAACCAAGCACTTGGGAATAAAGGTGTGTCTCCCTACCTACGACGTATCCTAGCGTCGTATCTAAAAGGCCGAGCATCTACATACGAGGGAGTGGACTACGCCGTCATTGCCGGGGTTCCCCAAGGATCTGTACTGGACCAACCCTGTGGAACATAACCTATGATGGAGTACTAATACTGCCGCATCCGCCAGGAGTTTATTCTATCGCCTACGCAGATGATCTGGCACTGATCGTTACCGCCAGTGACGAAGATTTGCTCGAAGGTACAGCCAGCGGAGCCTTGGCGGATATCCGACAACACCTCCGCACGCTTGGCCACGAACTGGCTTCACAAAAAAAAAAACGGAAGCAATCCTTCTAAACGGTCTGAAGCGTCTTTTACGCAACCTAAATTTACACCAGAAAGGCCATCCAATAACACCCACGCCCGTGGTCAAGTACCTGGGCGTGATCCTGGATAGAGCTCTCACAGGAACACCTCATGTGCGCTACGCAGCTAAAAAAGCAACCAAAGCTTTAGCAGAGTTACGGAAAATCCTCCCACGGACTAGAGGAGCAAGGGACCATCGGCGCCGACTCTTAGCATCAGTAATAAACAGCATAATGTTATACGCCACACCCTTATGGGAACGCACAACTACAAGAGCTACAACACGTGCCTCCTCAACAAGACCCAAAGGCCTATGGCGCTTAACATAACACGAGCAAGTCGCACGGCTTCCACAGCAGCCGTACAGGTCCTCTCTAGACAAATTCCCTGGGACTTAAGAGTAAAAGAATTGGCATCAATAAATCCTGTAACCAACGTTTTCACGGAGGGCACAATAGTCAGCAGAACCGATACACTAAGCGAATAGAGCCAGCAATGGGAAGCAACCCAGCCGGGCCATCCTGGTTATTGGACAAGATCAATACTTCCTGATCTTAAAAAAAAAGGTACAGCCTCAAACACGGCTCGCTTACCTACCCACTCGCGCAACTGTTAACAGGCCATTGTGCCTGTTTTCAGAAGTACCTACACCGCATTGGTAAAACTGACTCCCCTGTATGCCGCATGTGCAACTCGGAGGAGCCGGATGATGTAAGGCACTGCTATGAGCGGTGCTCCTTCTTCGACACTGAGCGAGAGCTATTGTCCCGGAACCTAGGACTGCAGAACCCCCTGACATGCCAGGCCTTTGTAAAGGCGCTCGTCAAAGATCACATATCCTGGATTCTGGTAAGAAGATTCGCACAAGGTATCTCTGAGGCGAAAATAACCGCCGCACAAAGCCGAGCAGCCTAAATGGCAAGAAGAGTGGCCAGGTGAAGTAATCTCGAGAAAACAGTACTGCGGCCACCCCCCGTCACGGGGCAAAGAGGACGACTGGATTTTACTGGGTGCGAGTCCTACACTACCGAGACTTTAACAACGTCGCCCGGTGTGGGAGCATTGTCCTGGTGAAACAGGACAACCTTCTTCTGCAAAGCGGGCCGTTTCACGATGAGTTCTTGCTTCAGGCAGTCCAACAGTCTTGCATAATATTCTCCCGTGATCGTTTTACCGCTCTCAAGGTAGTCGACCAGAATTATTCCACGTTGGTCCCAAAAAACCGTAGCCATCATCTTTCCGGCCGATGCCGTTGTCCGCACCCTCTTCGGAGGTCCTTCACCAGGTGCACACCATTGACGAGATGCTTCTTGGGTCTCGGGAGTGTAGTGATGGACCCAGCTTTCATCGACGGTCACGAATCTGCGCCAAAAATCCGACGGATTTTTCGACATCTTGGCCAAATTTCGCTGTGAAGTGGAAACATGCGCGTCTTTTTGGCCTTGGTTGAGCAAATGCGGCACCCATTTTGCTCTGAGCTTTTTCATCTTCAAGTTTTCGTGCAGGATGAAATGCACTCTACCCAAACTGATCCCCAAGGCCTCCGCTATCTCCCTAATGTTCACTCGCTTATCTGCGGCAATGATTTTCCGCACTTTTTCCACGTTTTCCTCATCAGTTGCCGTTTTTGGGCGTTCTGAACGTAGTTCATCCTCGGTGCTCCTGCGACCTCTTTTTAACTCATTAATCCAGTTGGAAACAGTGGCAAAACATGGCGCAGACTCACCGTACACCTCGTCTAACTCAGTTTTCACTTGGGTCGCATTCCAACCTTTGAAATAAAAATGCTTGATAACCACTCGAAACTCTTTTTTCTCCATTTTTCAAAATCACGCCGATACGTTGCACGGGAAAAGCGATCAAACGAAATCGCAACGGCCAATCACCATAATATTTTGACTGCTAGCATTCGAAAAGTTGCCGTTTTCAATAGCGGTGAAAGCGCGCCAAAATTCGAATTCTGAAAAGCTCATTTTAATAACTTGTTGAACTACCTGTATATATATATATATATATATATATATATATACATACGTAAGCGGTTTACATCCTGACGAGAAAAAACATCACTTCTACATTGACGTCCATGCTGTAGGTCTGTCACTTTTTAATAACTTTTATTTAATAAAGATTTGTTTTTTTTATGTTTTCATATTCGATATACGTTAAAAATGCAACTCTTTTTCTAGTTGATGATGTTATTTTATGAGCCTTATATAACGTGATTGTGTGCTACTTAATTTTGTAACATACACATCCTTCTATGCAACCTTTTGAGGGGGGAGACAGCTGAGCGCATGTCCGTTGTTGAGCGGTGTTTTGATTTCCTCGCCATTGTTTTGTGAACATGAAAGCGAAACCATTGGCGTGGAACAATACAGTATCACGCAACTTGTGTTTCATTAAAAAAAAAAAACTTTTACGAAAATGTCTCTTCACTGGCAGCAGTAGCTAGAAAAGCGCGCTAGAAACGTGCGCCTAGTGATTACTATTTAGGCAAAACATTCGTATTGGGGGCTCCGAAAGTCCAAGAATAATCTTTGAACAAGCACATGATTTATTGGTAACGCCAATGTTTGGTAGGGATTTCAAAGCGGCGATGTTATCCGCGCTTACTTTTTTGAAAACTCGCGTGAAACGACTGTAGCCACCAACAGCGAGCGATACCAGGACGTGATGAAGAACTTTCTGTGCCCAGATTCTGACGGATTCGGTTAATGGGGTTATGTACGGGGTTTTGTAAAAGATCGTGTCTAAAACGGTGTTCACAATTTAATACCTGAGTTGGAATATCGTATCTGGACAGCTGTTGGCAAAATGTAGCATGAAACGTGTCGAAAGATTGTCAAAAGTATGGCAAAACGATAGGCTTTGTGGCAGGAGGTCATTCTCCAGATGCTGTATTCTACACATAACCCTCAGCTGTCAGACTGACCGTAAAGTGGTAAAGCTGATAGCTTTACTACTTTGCGGTATGGTAAAACTATCAACATAGCAACGTTCAATAATACATAAACGTTTTTTTTGTCAAGGCACCAGCGCTGCCCAGCCTTTTTTACTAATGAACGCAGTTATGTAAGCTTTAAAACTGCATTTGTGAAACTAACAGAACAGAAACATTACGCTGCTAAGAGTGCTAGCCATACGGCTAACTTGGAATAGATAAATGCATTGTATATACTTGGTGCAACGTAGGTTAAGTTCTATCTTTTATCATTGAAACTTATTACTAAAATACTGCAGTAGCCGTATCTGTAACATGTCTAATATTAACGCGTATTTCATGGCCACATATCTTTTCAGAGTTCTGGCCTAAGAGTTGACATGAGATTGCGAATGCAAACAAACCTGAGGCTGGTACATTTGGAAACGGAGCCGGTGCCGAGAATGATTCTCCCAATCTTTTGGACTGAAGATGTATGTGTGTCCCTAAAACTACACGTATAAAGTCAGCTTTTTATTACGTAGTTCATAGAAGTGTTCACGCTAAAGCCAATCATACCCTATGCACTACAATAACTATTAAAACGTAATCGAATTTTAAACAAAATTTTCAATAATTCGAATAAAATGCTGTTGATGAGTTTCTTAGGTTAAGCTTTGCCTGGTAAGTGAATACAGTATCACAGATAAAATAGTGCACACGGTTTATATATATATATATATATATATATATATATATATATATTACTCATATTTATTCACTTGTAAGATACGGGGAAAACACTTTATATACATATATATATATATATATATATATATAATAACTGAAATTCTTCAGGCGAATTTGCCGTCGGACAGGGACTATCTTCTGTGCTTGCTCAAGCCTCGACAACTCGTACCTTGGACAGCGTTAGCTACCTGTCTTTGCTCACTCGCGACGTCTGCCCTTTTGTGTGGTCTTCTTCTGAGAACACCGAAATCGTGTACAAAGAGGGAAAATGGTGGCGTGAGCCCTTAAATACTTCAGTCATAGTAAGGACAGTTTTTTGTATTTAATTAATATGAGCGTAATCTTTTTCTAGTATTGTTTGATCGTATATGGTGCAGCTTGCTTACCAGTTACTGATCAATTTTCAGACTATGGCTCTAGCTCGGCATAGTGCTGATGGTTATTGGGTATACATTATAGCCATATATACACAAATCATAATCGGCTTAAAATATAGCTGTAGGTTGAAGCATGATTAAAGGTAGAATTTAGTTAGCTTCCTGCGATCCCCTATATATATATATATATATTTGTCATATTCCCCTATATAGTCATTTCTTACGCCTGTAAATGCAGCATGTTCTATCTATTGAAAAGCACCGGGCCCGGATGCTGTCCCCCCTCAAGCAGTACGCGTACTCCTAAAGAACCATCCAAAGATATTCAAACGCATGATGGACACAATTCCCACCAGCGGAGAATACCCAAAATGTTGGAAAACGGCACGTCTAACCCTTATACCGAAACCCGGGAAGCCACAAGGACCACCCCTCAGCATACCGCCCTATAAGCATGCTCTCCTGCTTATCCAAGGCAGCTGAGCACATTATCAACGGGCAACTAGTTACAGAATTAGAAGACAAGAAGGCGCTGTCAGAAAACCAGCATGGCTTCCGCGCCGGGCACTCCACACACTCGGCTATCAGCAAAGTTCTAAACATAGCTGAAACACAAAGAAATTCACCTATCGCAAAGCCTGGCCGTTCTTATTGATATCAAAAACGCGTTTAATACGCTCTCGTGGGACGCCATAAACCAAGCACTTGGGAATAAAGGTGTGTCTCCCTACCTACGACGTATCCTAGCGTCGTATCTAAAAGGCCGAGCATCTACATACGAGGGAGTGGACTACGCCGTCATTGCCGGGGTTCCCCAAGGATCTGTACTGGACCAACCCTGTGGAACATAACCTATGATGGAGTACTAATACTGCCGCATCCGCCAGGAGTTTATTCTATCGCCTACGCAGATGATCTGGCACTGATCGTTACCGCCAGTGACGAAGATTTGCTCGAAGGTACAGCCAGCGGAGCCTTGGCGGATATCCGACAACACCTCCGCACGCTTGGCCACGAACTGGCTTCACAAAAAAAAAACGGAAGCAATCCTTCTAAACGGTCTGAAGCGTCTTTTACGCAACCTAAATTTACACCAGAAAGGCCATCCAATAACACCCACGCCCGTGGTCAAGTACCTGGGCGTGATCCTGGATAGAGCTCTCACAGGAACACCTCATGTGCGCTACGCAGCTAAAAAAGCAACCAAAGCTTTAGCAGAGTTACGGAAAATCCTCCCACGGACTAGAGGAGCAAGGGACCATCGGCGCCGACTCTTAGCATCAGTAATAAACAGCATAATGTTATACGCCACACCCTTATGGGAACGCACAACTACAAGAGCTACAACACGTGCCTCCTCAACAAGACCCAAAGGCCTATGGCGCTTAACATAACACGAGCAAGTCGCACGGCTTCCACAGCAGCCGTACAGGTCCTCTCTAGACAAATTCCCTGGGACTTAAGAGTAAAAGAATTGGCATCAATAAATCCTGTAACCAACGTTTTCACGGAGGGCACAATAGTCAGCAGAACCGATACACTAAGCGAATAGAGCCAGCAATGGGAAGCAACCCAGCCGGGCCATCCTGGTTATTGGACAAGATCAATACTTCCTGATCTTAAAAAAAAGGTACAGCCTCAAACACGGCTCGCTTACCTACCCACTCGCGCAACTGTTAACAGGCCATTGTGCCTGTTTTCAGAAGTACCTACACCGCATTGGTAAAACTGACTCCCCTGTATGCCGCATGTGCAACTCGGAGGAGCCGGATGATGTAAGGCACTGCTATGAGCGGTGCTCCTTCTTCGACACTGAGCGAGAGCTATTGTCCCGGAACCTAGGCCTGCAGAACCCCCTGACATGCCAGGCCCTTGTAAAGGCGCTCGTCAAAGATCACATATCCTGGATTCTGGTAAGAAGATTCGCACAAGGTATCTCTGAGGCGAAAATAACCGCCGCACAAAGCCGAGCAGCCTAAATGGCAAGAAGAGTGGCCAGGTGAAGTAATCTCGAGAAAACAGTACTGCGGCCACCCCCCGTCACGGGGCAAAGAGGACGACTGGATTTTACTGGGTGCGAGTCCTACACTACCGAGACTTTAACAACGTCGCCCGGTGTGCATAACGCCTTTTACCAGTTACCTCTTAAAAAAATGTTTTATCTATTAGGGCTTTTGCTCATCCTTTTGACGTACTTTTGTGTCCTTATATGTATATATGTATGTATATATATATAGTCATTTCTCACGCCTGTAAATGCAGCATGTTCTATCTTTTAGGGCTGTCGAGCCCGGTGGCGTGGTGGCATGCGTCTGCGCCTCGCGACCGGAGGAGACAGTCTGGGGAGTCTGGGGGTCCGTATATGAAGCAATGCGAAAAGCAGTTCCATGGACGTTAAATCTTGGCTGAGAGTCAGCCCCGAAAGATTTTTTTTATCTTTTAGGGCTTTTGTTCATCCTTTTGACGTACCTTTGTGCCCTTAAGATAGTAACTAAAAACAACACGCGTAACATGTCATTAGCTGACCTACATTTCTCATAGATTGTTCTACCACTTTGTTTACTGGGCAACTGCGATCCACGTAGAATCTGGTGGACAGATTCTTAACACTGCAAGGGCATTAGTCCTTTTATATTTTTGCGAACAACCTCTGAGAAATATTTTGTCAGAAGTTGTCCATAAAAATAAATGCGTCTTCCCGTTTCCGCTATTGGTATATTGCATACGTCCATACTTTCCAGAACTTCTCCATGCGACGTCCCGCGATACCGAGCGTTTTAAAAGCTACGGGCTGCAAGATATAATGCGGTTGTAGCCAAGCTGACCGGGCAATCGCACTGCTTAGTCCCGTGGGAGCGCGCTAGGGTGTCCCATACCGTTACATTCGAGGTGAGAAGACGATCGGCTTACAGATGCCAGAGACATGTCGTCATTTCCTGGGTCTCTTAATCGATCAGCTGGTGGTGATTGGGAAATTTCTCATTTATATGGGCCCTTTTTGACAACGAATAGTATACAGTGCATAACCGATGCAGTTGTCTCTAATGCCTTGTATTTTAAATTACTATTGTTTATAAAAAGGTCGCAACGGTGTTTAGTATCTCAATTTCAATCTTATCGTCTCTGTCATACTATTCAATTAAACTTCGGTCGGTCCTGAGGCTTTTGATTGATCTGCCGGTTCTTTCCTGTGGGGGCTGACTACAGAGCTCTCGCTAAGATTCTTTTTAGCGCTGAATGTATGGAGTCATTGTTTTGCACAACGCAGGCCCCGCTCTTCAGTTTCGGACACGAGTTGGTTGCACGCGCTAAATAAATGCAACACTTAAAGCGACACCATTAATCTAGGGCAATCGTAAGGATAGGGCTTGTTGAGCTGCGTTTCTTACTAGACACACTACATATTGACCTTAGACCGAGCAAGGTTGCTTAGTGGCAAAGCCTTTGCTCGCATTCGGGAGACGCGGGTATCTAGACCCAACCGGCACTCTCTTAAATTGGTTTGCATGTTTTCCAATTTGACAAGGTATGCCGGAGTGGATAAACGTAGCCTGACATGAAAATCACGTACACGGCATGCCTTACTGAAATCTAAAAAAAAATGGGCAATTTGTTGCGGTTTTTAACTTGGGTCGGCAATTTTGCTTTTTTATATGGGCCCTTTTTCACAAAAATATAGTATACAATGCACAACCGATACAATTGTCCCTAAAGTATTGTATTGGTGTATTTTAAACCATTGCTGTCTATAACAATGTCGCAACAGTGTTAAGTATCTCAATTTCAATCTTGTTGTCTTTGTCATACTATTCAATTAAACTTTGGTGGTATTTTAACTCGTATCTGCCTCAATTTTCTCCCGCGGTAACATTCGAAAAATTGACTATTTAGTGCAGAGAGCCTATTAGTAAATGACTCGCTGGAGACCTAAAGTTACCGAATTACAGTTGGCGTAAAATAGTAACTCAGAGGAATATTGTGACGCGCTGAATCGGGTAAAGAAGGCACCTCTCGGCCCGGGCGCACACAAAACTTCGCCTTTCTCGAGCTAAGAGCAAATACGACGTATCTACTGGGATAGAACCCATCTATAGGAATAGAATAGACGGACTTCTCAGGCGCTAACGAAAGCGTGGTTATTGGCTGCTGAATGACAACCGAAAACGGTTACTATTAAGGGCCCATCTTTGCAGCGAGCGCATAAGTAGTAATTTAGGCACGAAGTGTTTCTGCAAAAGGATTAGGAAGGAAAATGTTTTCTACATTAAATATTAACGACGGTAGGGCGGATCGCAAGAATCCTTTTTAATATTTACGCATCTCGTGAGAGCAGGAAAAAGTTGCTATCAAAGCAGAGTCTAGCGCACCTCTGCACTATTGACTCTACAAGATTACCACTGTTAGAACAAATGCCTCGACAAGAAGGGCTCAATACAACTCGGCAGCCGCTTCCTGACGCAGATATTCGGCAAGCCTGTAACCGTGCGGGATGATAGTCAGGAATAGAGCTGATTGAAGGAGAACGGCAGAGACGCCTTTCCCACGGCTTCGAAGTAATGCCGCTCATTATAGCCAATATAATTTTTCCTGTGGTCCTTAGTTGTTGCCCGACCGCTGTTGTCCATTGCACCCGTTTGCCTAGCTGCCGTTCCACGTATATATATAATTTTGTTTGGTGATTAAGGGAAAAATGCTTCTACGCAAACCCGAAACGGGTAATGTGAGACTCGATGCCGATGTTGTTGGCATAATACCCACTAAAAACCTCTCACCTAAAAGGCCTCAAGGAGAGGCGAGAAGCTTAAACCGTTCTTTAATACTACTTCAACAACAAGCCGCCGCCAACATTGTAACCCTCGCTATTGCATCCCTTATATCCGCTACCACTACCTCCGCGAAATGAATGTGTACACATTCTTTCTAATTTTTTTTTAATACAACATTGAATTTATTCAATAATTGCACATTTGCACACTGAGGCAGTGCCCGCCTAAAAAAAATAATTTAAAATCGCCTCCCGGTGAGTTCGCCTGCTCCTCCTCCGCGACGGACCCAGCTCTTGTGGTCCCGGTGCGCCCGGAAGACCCGTAGGGTACCCTGCATGGCCAGGACGGTTAGGTCGATTAGGTTTCTCTTCGATAACCCGAGAGTCAGGAGATCCTTCACCGACTCGGGCTCCCATACACCGGTCATCGACACAGTGATGGACCCGAATCGGTGGGGAAGCGAGCTGGGAAGTTGATCCCTGACCCCGGGTATATCGTATGTCCTGATCTTATCCCGTCTGGCCAATGCAAGGTCTCTTGAGGGGCCGCAGACCTCGGCGTCCAAGACCCAGACCCTCGTAGGTGTTGTTATGACGAGGTCTGGTCTCCGAGCCGGTGCGGCGGGTCTTCGGAAGGTGCGCTCTCGTTCCACCTGCATTCCTTTAGCACGGAGTAGGCGGGTGACTCGCTCACATATGTCATCGTGGCGCTTGATTATAGGGCGATGGGTGTGATCGCACACTTGAGCGATGTGGGCCAGCGTCTCGACAGCGTTGCACCCATGACGACAAAATTTGTCGTACCCGGGGCGACCTCTTGCGAGTCTGGCACGCGTTGGTAGTGCGTTGATCCTTAACTTATTCAGGTTTATGTACTCCCTACCGGATAGGTAGGGAGTACCCTTGACCCAGTCATTTGTAAAAGGGGTTAGGTGTGTGTGTTTCAGGTGAGCCCCATCGACTGTGTTATGTAGTGTACGAGACCAGTACTCGGTCTCGTGTGCGGCGTCTTCAATGGTCGTGTCACCGAACACACAGAGAGCGCTGGTTTTCGCCAGCTTCTTTCTGTGATAATCGGTCGACAGCAGCCATTGAGTGCCTATGTGGGATGATCTGTTCAGGGCCGTGAGGCGGGAGAGGCGAAGTCTGGGAATTAGTGTACGGAGACAGGGGATGTCCAGACCGCCGTGTGAGATGTGCGCGTATAGGAAGGCGTTTGGCACGCTGTTTTCGAGTTTGAGCCACTGCAACTTCACCGTTCGCCTGATCTCACAGTCTAGTTCTAGGAGGAATTTTTGAGACGGTCGGGGACCAGCGACCAGTTTATAGAGAATTTTCGGGATAAGGAATTGTTTTAGTATTGTTAAGCGTTGCTGGGGTTTAAGGGGAGCTGATGTTAGTCTGCCGAGTAGTTCTAGGAGAGTGACCTTGGCCGTGTCGACTCTGCCATTACTGTCGAACTCGATGCCGAGGTATCTCCATCGAGCGCATATACCCTTGGCTGGCAATTGCCTCCCTCCAACGGAGAATTCGGGGGTTGACTGATAAAGGCTCTTCTTCACCCGGCTATCATAAAGATGCGAGATCGTAACGCTCTTATCAGTGTTGATTTCAAGGCCTCTTTCTTTAAGTAAGGGGAAAGCTAAATCTAGGAGTTGTTGGAGGGTGTTCTTGGTGGAGGCGAGGAGGATGAGGTCGTCCGCAAAGGCTAGGCCCATAAGGCGGTTTTCTTCTTTTAGTCGATATCCTAAATTGTCTAAGTTTATTTTCCTGAGAATGTCGTCAAGAACTAGATTAAATAACAGGGGTGACAGGGGATCACCCTGACGAACACCCCTGGTGGGCCTGATAAAGCAAAGTAAACTAGATTAATCTTTCGTACGTAAAGCTCGTACATTCTGGTTCAATATTGAGGCAAAATATATTCGTTTATTCGATCCAGTTTAGACGTAGCGTAGATTTGGATTAGATGTAGAGGATTTGGCACTTGTATAAACTATTGCATTTGAGGAGCGTAGCCGCATAATGCCTCGCGTGCCTTTGCATTTGCTATACATGCGTATATTTTTTATTGTTTGCAAAATGGTGTTAGCGTTTAAATAGTAGTTTGAATAGCTTAAATACTTTAAATAATAAAAACCCTTGATTAATAAAATTTCCTAATCAGCGCAGGCGTGCTTCAAAACATGCTCACCAAGATTGAGATTAAAATAAACTGTAAAAAAAGTCTTGTCTGCATTGTTCGCTACGTTTGGCAGATAGTGTTTTTTATTTTGCGTTGGGGATCACATAAATGTTGGTATGACCCAGTTCTATTAAAGACCAATGAATAACTATCTGATAGAAAATTCTTTGCTATCATCAACATAGCGAAATACAAGCTGTTGCCAAGGGAACCGTAGAATGAAAACAGACGAAAATGCGCGGGTTCACTGACGCTGATTTACATTTATTATATTCACGATGCGACAGAGAGCAATACGGCAACGCCGCCTCTCTTCGTAGTATTGCCTGGCCAACCTTTCACTCTATGTCTCGACAGACTACACACTTAACAATACCGCTACGCTACTCAATTAAATCTATATACATATATATATAAGAATCTACCTGCGCCTGTCTGCTACGCTCACTCACCACCCTAGGGCAGTCTCACTGCCACGCTCACGCCGCTGTCGCTGCCACGCCGTCGGACGTCCCGGTCGCCGCCGGGCTGAGGGATTGCAGGAGTACGCGTCACGCCGAACGCTCGAGATAGCAAAGGCCCAGAGTTGATGAAATGGCGCGCAGCCCCTTTTTATACAGCTGACGGCCGGCACCGTGACTACACGCGAACACCGCGGGGTCGGGCGTCGTGCTAACATTCATAGATCATCATCATCATGGCGCGCAAATACAAACTTCTACCCGCGGCCTTCCAATATGCAACACTAGCAATGAGTGCTTGTGCAGTTTTAATAATTTATATCTTATCATTTGTAGCATTCAGTAATAATTATCATTTAAACTTAGTTTAATTAAAGGCATTTAAAATATACAGCTTTAGTGCTACACCTTGCTGCATTTGTCTTTATATTGAATGCATTACGCAATGTGGCGCAAGGTTTGCTAACTGCAGAGGTTTCATATCCTTACAGGCAAAAAGAAACATTCTGCAACTTCAACTAACTGCCGTGTTATTGAGGCTCACCGGTGCTAAATTATTTAATTGCATTTGAACAAAATGACTAGTTTTATTATGTATGTCGATACCACAGTCTTCTGTATAATATTAATCCAGCTATAGCTTCACTACTCGCCATCAAGATGGCTATAGCAAGACATTCGACCAATTTTGGACATTTTTGTTCGACGTCAGCAATTGTGGCACTGAAACTATAAATACGTGCATACAGCTTAGAGGTAACTAACGGTACCGTGTTGTGACACGAAGTTCTCCGGAGCTTGCCTGGAAAGAGGGAGTTTATTTGTGTATCTCCCGTGGTATAGATGATTAAAATCACTGGTTTTTAAACCTGTTTTTGCGAAAAAATGTAAGTGTAATAAACATCTCTCTGTTATTGATAATAAATAGTGTATGGGGCGATGATAATTTGGTATCTTTAATTAAGACAATAACGCCACTTGTTTCGTTTTTGTTTCGGTCACAGGAAATTTTAGTGTGTCCTGGAATTTACCTTGCTTATATCGAAAACCATTAAAACCTCCAAAAGTTCCGGCAACAACCGTACGAGTGACAGGTCAAGCATGAAAGAAAATGATGTTGCCATGAAGCCACCTTGCTCGGCAAAGCTCGATTAAGTCGCTACGTTAAAGTGAAGACAGTAAAACTTGTTGACATGCTTGCATAATTTCAGCACATCAGGCACTCCCAAAACATCAGACACTCCCAAAAATTCAAGAATTCAGCAGGTTTATTTTTAGGAACAAAATAAAGTGCTCGCTATTGGAGGCGTACTGGCGCGGCAACAACAACTCGCCAAGAAGAAGAATGTGCTGCCAGACAACAACAACAACAACAACAACATGGATTGCAGAAGCAGCAGTGACGGCTCGACATCCAGCTTTCAACGCAAACTCACCTTCTACTCGATTCAGATTCTGACAGGTCGCGGTAACTTCCAGTCCTACCTGTTCAGGATCAGGAAGGCTCCCAGCCTTAATTGCATCTACTGCAACGATGGACCAGAAGACACCCCAGAGCACACCGTTCTGAGGTGCCCTGCATGGGCAAAGCAGCGCACATCCCTACGACTTTTAATAAAGACTGTAGCTTTTAACCTACATGACATCCACAAAAAAAAGAGACGGAAGCACTCTCATACTGGAAGATCATATCTGAAGTTTTGAAAGCTATACTACAAGAAAAAATTAACGCCAACCCCCTTACCGCGCCACCCTCCCGTGGCTTCCCGGAGCCCACCTTTCAGGAGTAGTAGATAGGAAAACACATATATAGGAAACACAGGAGGTCTTATTTATTGATTTATATATTCTCCGCCGGAAGATACAACCTCTGCCCAACGATTTACAAGGTTTTCGATTCCTTTTCTGTAAAAGTCTGGGTTTTTAGTGGCAAGATATTCTTCCAGTCCAGAACGCACGTGTTCGATAGAAGTGATTTTTTTACCACTTAAAAAAAATTGCATCGATCTAAATAGGTGGTAATCAGATGGTGCTGAGTCGAGGAAATACGGTGGATGTTCCAAAATCTCCCATTTTAGCTGGGAAGTTTTCGAAAGAGTCTCCCTACTCACGTGGGGCCTTGCGTTGTCTTGGTGGAACAGGACACCCTTCCTTGAAGTTAGTGCAGGGTACGACTGCTTTAGTTTTTCGTGAACCTTTTCGAGTTGTTGACAGTACACGGCCGTATCTATCGTCTGGTTACGCGGTAAAGTTCATAGTGCACTATTCCGCCCACATTCCACCAAATACACAATAAAACCTTGTTTGCGTGTATGTCCTTCTTGGGCTGGGTGACGGAGGTGCCAGGTTCACTCGACCAGACCCTTTTCCTGACAGGAGAGTCGTAGAAGACCCATTTTTCATTGCAGGTCACAAAACGATTAAAAAAAAGCAGATTGTGATGCCTGCTGAGCAAAGAAGTGCATACGCGGATGCGCGTCATCTTGTTGAAGCCGCTGAGCTCGTGTGGTACCTATTTGCACAGCCTGAAAGTTATTCCAAGGCTGTGCTAACAGCCTGTTGGGTAATATGAAGCTCCTCGGCAAGTTCCACAGTAGTTACAGTGGGATTTTCCTGGATTTTCATTAAAAAAACCTCCTCACTGACAACACTTGGCCTTCCTGATCTAGGCTTATCTTCGAGGTTGAAATTTCTCTTTTGGAACTTTTCAAACCACTGTCGGCGCATCTCCAAACGATTTAAAATACGTTTTGTGAGCCTGCGTTGCACTCAGTCCATTTTTAAACTCATGGAGTAGAATCGCCCGAATTTGGCATTTTATATCTCTATTTTGCAGCACTTTTACGAACAAACCGCTAAACAGATTTCAAGATGGTTGAGACCAGCAGATTCCCCGCTCTTATTCACATGAGAACAACAAAGAGTGAGCCAATGATCTATGCCTAGGCGCCAGGGCGGGCGCTGTGAAGGCCGCGCAAGCGCCAATCCGAAAAGACTTTCTTGTAGACCCTATACATTTCTCTTCGCTTTTTACATTTTATTTTATACTAGTGTAGTAGTGTTTTTTTGTGTTACGCTTGTTGTGGCATAAACCTAGTGGACTCCGAGGGATTCACCAAAGTGATTTTGCGGAGGGAGAAAGGCTTCGTTTTACGCGAGAAACGACAGCTCAACAGGTTTCGACGTGACATTGAAACAGGGACCATCCATTTGTTCAGGGTTACTTTTTGAGGACAACCAACTGTCGGGTCGGATAATGTATTATTTTCCGAAGGTTCAATGCTTTTCGAGAGATCGACTCTGTGTTACCAGGCTGCATAATTACTAGTGATACTCAGTCAATTACGCTACTTCAAATGTCAAGCCTAGTGCTCCGTAGGCTGCTTGCCGGGCCGTCACCTCACCTTCCTCACCACGAAGGTTAAGGGAGTCAGCCCAATGTTCACCGAAGGCAAGATTGAAGACTCCGAGAACAAGTAAAAATCGCCAGAGCGCCGACACCGGTTTATCGCTTTTGGGACTGGCTGAATTTCCACAGGGAATCAGGCCTGAGTTATCCGCGGTGTTCAAGTCTCTGGAGGAGGAATTGCGACCTTTGATGGGACTGGTCTCCGTGGTGGGCAAGTTAAAAGGTCTCGCCTTGTGACGACAGATCACGGGGACAACCGGCCTTACCGCGGACTCGCCAGTCCGCGGTCCGGGCAGCCGGACCCGGGTAGGACCGCGGCTACTAATTACTAATTGCGATGTGTCTGCGCGGTAGATGCTTCTTGTAACGTACGCTGTGTAACGTTAATAGTGAATAGGGGCTAGCTTTCCTTGTCCGGCCGGTATGGCTCCCCAATCATTTTCGTAACCATATGCGATTTACTTACTGTCCTCACTGTCGGACCTGAGCATACTCAAGGCAACTGAGATGATCACGGATGAGCTAAACCGGCACATTTCTTTTTCTTATTGCAAACGCTGCATCCCGTTTTCACTCAATTTATTGAGTTTAAAATTAAAGGCAGAGAGGAGCCTTGAGAAGTTTGAAATTAAAGGTAGAGTGGAGCCCTGAAGTACTGCGTGAGCCTGCGATGCTGCTGGAGCTATCAGGAATCAGTTCGGCTTCATAAAGCTTGACATACTGAGCTTTTATGACTCAAATAAGAACAACAAAATGTTTTCCTATGTAGCTGCACCATTTACTGCAGTAATCGTTTGCAATGCTTGAACACGTGGACTGTTTATTTGGCACGGTTCATCCGTCTCGGTCCTTTCCCTCACTGGCAACAGGGGGTCAGGGTTGCTATAGCTTCTGCCATTACTTAGTTTATATACAGTTTTAATTTAGGAGAGAATACGCGATAATTTTGAACCATGCGCTGTGAGATACGTTTCCCAGGGACTCAGAACCTTGCTTAAATGTTTTGAATAATACTGCCTTATTCTTGCCTCTTGCCGACAAACCACACGATGCATGTTTATACGATGTATGCTATCCGACTTTTAAAGATCGCGAGCCAAATTTCACCCAATTTCCGTTTGTGCTAGCCTTATAGCTTTACAAAGCGTGCTGCTACTTTGTAGCTCTCTTTGAAAGTAATCACGGGTCTAGCTTGCAGCTTTTCTTCAATCTAGGGATTTACTCCGAAATAGATTCGCCGCCGGACGTATCTGGCTCTTTTTGTGCGTGCTGTAAACTAAGAACCTGCTCTATTGACGATAATAGTGGAATACGTTGAAGGATAATTCATGATTTTGTGGCATATTGTATTCTACCTATCGAATCTAACCGGAGGCATTAAGTGACGCACTCCAAATTATGGCATATCAACCGTAAGATACCAGTAATCACGATTTTATCGTATCGCCTACGTTGGCTGATTTTACGACATATAATGTGCGCTGCGTTTGGACCGTTCCTGTGTTGTTGTAATGTGCAGTTTTGTTAAAAAAAACACGTTTGAAACTTAAAAACCAAAGCATTGGCCAGGCAGACAACGGATAATGCTACTGGCATTCCTCTACCATTCCAGTGAGAAGACTCCGTTCATGCTTAAATGTTTTCGACTGCGTTACGTGTTGTTCACGTTTCACTGCGTCACGCATGTGTTGGAAATACCCATTTAACTATCTAAATCTTAGCTTCTTGCCAGCACCTACAAAAGCAATGTTGCCTTTCTTCGCTACTGTTTGCAAACCAGTGGTCACGTCATACTCTTACGTCTTACTCCTTCAGTGGGACTCAATAATCACCACGCTCCCTAAACAGTTAAGGCTGCCACACCTTCTAAAAATTAAATGATGTCTTTCAAACCTGTTGATTCAAAGCAAGCAGACATAAATCATTATCGCTAAAAGTAAAGCCAGAGCGTGGAAGGAGTTGATAGACGAAGTGGAGAGTGAGATCTGGGGCCTGCCGTACCGAGTGGTTATGACCAGACTCCGGAGGCCTCCTCCAAACCTATCTCCAGACGCGCTGAGGGAGACTGTAACCGGTCTTTTTTTGGCACAGCTGCGGAGAGGGTACAAGGGTTCTCAGGTGCCGCGGAAGAAATCCCGGAGATAACGCTGGAGGAGGATGAACAAGCCCGCAAACGGCTTGGCAACCGGCAAAGCGTCCGGCCTAGATGGAGTTCCCCCGGAGGTATCAAGGCTAATAGCCAAAAGATTGCCCAAGGTCTTCCAAGGCTTCGCCAACAAGCTTCTAAGAGAAGGAAAATTCCCGAGGCTGTGAAAGAGGGTCTTGATCCCCAAACCCGGGGAAGACTTATCGGCCTATAGGCCTCACTAACGTCATGAGTAAGATATTGAAGAACATTATTGTCAATAAATTAAGAGATCCAGGAAAAGAAAGCCCTTTCAGATGCCCAGTACGGTTTCCGGAAAGGCAGATCTACACTAGGGGCTCTAAGAAGTTCTGCAACGATAGGGTGAGGAGGCCATGGAGACCCCCAAAACGAGACAATTTGTGCTCCTGATCCTCCAGAATGTCAAACTTGCTTTGAACACAATGAATTGGAAAGTAATTGTAGAGGCGACGGAGAAAAATAAATTTTCTCCCTACCTCTGTCAAATGATTTCATCCTACCTAGATAACAGGGAGAGCCCAGGTTGCTGGAGGAAAGGTGTAAGAGGTTAACGGAATGACCCGGGAAACCCTTCCCGGTCAAAACGCTAGTATACACCTTGCTAAAAATGAATGCAGATCAACTTGCAATCATACCGCAACTAATATTGGTTTTACCTGCAGATCCGAACAAGACACGTCATTTTGCAGTGGAAGCTTTGGTGCTATGTACTGTGTAGTATTTATCGACTAATCTGTATTTTACCATTGCTGATAGTTTGTTATCAATGTGCAATCGCCACGCGATTATTCAAAATTGACGTGTCAGCCATGGGTTTTAAAACCCTTGTTACTCTTTAATTAATAGAAAACTGCAAGTAAGATATACGCTTTATAGTGAAAAATGTGCGTACACGGTTCGGGTTGTTTTATCCTAAGCAATGCAAAACGGATCTAGCCTAAACATTACGGTGACGATTAATCTCAATTTCTAAAACAACGATACGTTGTCTGCCAGCTACCACTTATACTGACTGACTTTGGAAACGGTTTCATTTCGTGTGCACTCGTCCTCATCAGCAGCAGAGTTTGCGTTGCCATGCATGTATGCGCTGTGCAGAATGTTTTAATTGGTGAGTACCTGGGCGTGATAAAAGGCTTGTTTTGAATATGATCTTTACTTTTCAAAAATAACCAAAATTGACACTTCAGGTTCTTTCCTCTAAGTAACAATACGCACTTAGATACCGAAATTATATACATTTTTGAAAACTGGCCATCTAGCGTTAAAATAGGGGGATTACCAATAAGTGAAAGTGGGAAATACTTACTTACTGCATAACGTAGTAACAGACCTGTATTACGTTTAGAAGAAAAACTATTTGAACTTAGAGTGGCCACTAACCCACATATTCTAGCATTTTTTTGTGAAATGTATTGACGTGCTTATATTAGCACTGTGCCGATCATCATAGATGTGATCTTATCTATTTAGTAATATGTGGTTTTGTTTTCAATATTGCCTTTTGACATCGTCATTTCTAGCAAATTTTTCAATTAATTTAGAGACGTTTTATAATTTGTTTATGAACTGTGTCGGTTAGAAGCGTAGTAAACTGGTCGATCTTCTACATTAATGTATATGTAAATGTGATCTGACTGGACACTTAACTGGCTCACCTACCTCACAATGTTTCCTACACTTGCTTCCAAAGGAGAAGTTACCTAACACAATTAATGGTCTCCGTATGCGTTTTTGAATGCGTTATTGTATGGGGGCACTGCAACGAGCACGAGCATGTTTTGTATTCATATCTCAAAAATGCGTTTGCTGCACACGTTTTTACTCCTACGTATGACTCTTCTAGCAAAGACAAAACTCGAATCATGGCTATATGCCGGGTGTGGAAGTGCATTTGGGCCCGGTACGTGTACTTGGACTATTCGTATAACTAAATCTTGCCAAACTGAATTAAATGCGTTTTTAAAATTCAACTTGACTTATACATTTTGCTCGTAACGGGGGTGCAGGACAGAGCTCGAACTGAATGAATAATAGCTTACGCTCCGCCCTTTACAGCGCATGGCAGTCGTAAAACAAGTAGAGCATTCCTGACAGTGTTAATTTCTAAGGTAAGTATTATCTTTGTAGGTAGTCTCCGAGAAGCTAGTACATATGCAATTCGTTGTATTTTTTATTCTGGCATTTAAGCTCTAAAAACTGTTAGTGGCGAAAGCCGGCACGCATATGTTTATAACGATTTCGCAGAACTCTTCTCTTTTTATACACCTTACTGCATCCCGATTGTGACGAGGTCGGATCGTAAGCTCACTTGCTATTGCTTGTGGGAAAGATGATATTGCTGCACGGACCTGTGAAGCTGTTACTTTAATAGTTTTCAATGCCCGTGGGGGCTCTGGCACAAGTTGGGTGTTCGTCCCTGGCTCTGTACATGACCCTATCATCATCGGACGCTACTACATCGTTTATGGCAAAATGTCCTATGGTTGCCCTGTCGTCTTTAAGCTTATGTCGCGCTATAATGTGCTATTCTGTGATATACTGTCGAAAAGTCCCATGTAATGGAAATAACAATATTATGCAACTGCTGTTTTTTCTACCGGCTGGGGGAAACCTAAGTATTGTAAAGGTGTACATCCGTGTGCCCATATTGGACATTTAACAAACGTTTTATACCATGTGCTAGTCTGCACAGACTTGTGCTGAGCGGGCAACAACTCTCATTACACGAATTTTGGTTTTGCCTGCAATAAGAGCAGAGTTACATTTTTAAATTATTTAATTGGCGACATGTGCTGCTATCATTATGACCATGTGATGAGTGTTGCCTCCAACGAGCATAATCGATTGCTGGAAACCCTGTTGTCTAAACAGGTGGTGACACCGAGATCACTCTGCTGTATAAGTTAGAATTTACTGAAAGTGCTGAGTGAAGCTGCACTTCCAACAAATTACATAAATTTTAGTACCAACTAAACATCCTTGAGCGGAGTCCACCCGTCATTGCGAGGGACTCCTAATACGTTCGATTAATGGTAGCAGCGCCAGTGGGGCTGCAGCGTCAGTGCAACCGTTTTTAGGGCTTCGCTGAGCTGGGAGTTGACGGTGTCCAATGCATTTGCTTAAATGAATAGGGTGCAAAGTGCCTTTGCGGCGTTTAAGCAACGTAGTAAGATTTTCTGTGTCTTGGCAGCATCACCAAAGGCACGCGCTCACCATGTGTTTCGGCCACAATCCCGCGACCGACGAATGCAAATATCTTAATCGGTTGTATCTTAAACGCCACGACTTCGTTTTAACTATGCTGCGTTTTTCAAACCTGCCGACACGGACGGCCCGGGAGAGCCTTCCACGATTATTCTCCAAAACACTAGTACACACATTGCTAAATCATTTAAAAACATTAAATTAGTAAGCTAAATAACATTAATGAATAGGTATTACGTTTGTAAAATGGCATTTTTGGAGCTGAGATTGGCCATCTCAACTCACACTTTTTAGCAATATTTGTAGGATATATTGAAGTGCTATTAATAACACTATGCCGATCTTTGTAGAAGTGATTTGAGCTCTTTCAATAGTATGTGGTTTTGTTTTTAATATTGTATTTTTTATTCAAATTAGAATGGTGGATGTATATAACTACTTAGCAAACGATTTAGTATACTTTCTAGGACACGTACAGTAGTGACGGCACGCAATTTCGATGCATCCAATTAGCAATGCGCCAAGCAAAAGTGACGCTGAGTGGCTTCGGTTTTGAAGACCGCGGTTGGGTTTAATCGGCTTTCGGAAAATGTTGCAAAATTTTAGCATACAGTCCGATCTCTATTTTTAGTCCGCCGCATCTATCGATCTTCTGGTCTAGTGCACCTCTAGGCTCCTGCCACTCTGTAGGCGAACTGTGATCTATTTCGCAAGACTCTTCACGCAAGGACTGCTCGGCAGCGAGAAATCAGCTGTGCGATACAATTGGTGCTGGTGTTATCATATATCAAACATTAAAAGCATGCTAATCGTCGCAAACAATTTAACAAAGTGACTAATGTTTCTAGCAACAAGAGGAAGGCAGACACATGGTACTTCATACACGTTTAGAAGTGCAGTCGACAGATGCACCCTGTGTACTCATCGTGGAAATTGTTATTCGAACAGACCAGGTAACCATAGTGATGAACTATGTATCTGGCATACACATAGCAATTGTCGCATGCAATCCCCGAGGTCTCTCCGTAGTCCGTCAAGACTATACGTCAGCCTTGGAGCAACCCCTTGGGTAAGTCTTTGCCAAAGTGAAACATGTCTTATCTGCCCCTGTTTGGGAACGTGGCAGGGTCAGCTTTGCCGGTGTGCAATGGCAAGACTTCATCTTGGGGTCTTTGTCTTCTTGGTAACGTAGGTGCCGGTACCAAGTATGTATCCAATTTTCTCATGATAGTTCGTTCGACGTCGCCTGCCTCTCTATAACAAGGGACTAGGGCAGTGCGCACTCTCTCTACAATGTGCGCAGTAAAAGTCGTCCCACTATACCGGAAAGAGCTGAAAAACTAAGAATTTGCCACTGTAACGTATAACGTCTTTGACAGCCAGTGACCCTACTTTTCTAAAGTTCACAGCCATGGTCTTTAAGGCGTTTATTTTTAGCTTCCCTAATAGTGCATCTGTTAGGAAATGCTTCAGGATTGCCGTGACGTTAAAGTCAACCATGCCAGATGAGATAAGGCACGTCTGAACAAGCAGAAAGTAAAAACCTATGTAAACCGATCTTGTAACTGGGTACAGCACTAAGCGGCGAGCACGCAGAACTGTACCCCCCTATCGGGGTTCCACATGGGGGTACCACACTACTACACCGTACCGGTGAGACTCATAACCTCGCGATTCCGCGTTACACCCCAGAATATACTGGCGTCCCTTAAGGGACGGTCGACCACTCCAGGGCAGGCGGGCCCCACTGCTTAAGCTGAGGAGCCAAATGGTCTTCCCGACCGGCGTTCTGCATTCGTGTGGTGGTCTCGCTTTCTTTGTGCCTATTAAGCCAAGGCAGCAGGCGTCCCACACGGTACTCCCAGGTTGCTAAATCCCCGCGGCATTAACCGTGTAGCCCGGGGACCGTGCGCAGAACACTTTCCCCGTATTACGACATAGCCTTAACAGCCCTCGAATAGGCCACGACAGGATGACTATATGATTTCGTTGACACCCAATCGATATCGTATGCCCTGCCTCCCCGCCAACAAAAGGTGGCACTGGGGAGAATTACTATAGGGAGTTTACACCGTCTGACTAACTTACATGTGGGCCCCGTGAAGGTCCCCGCAGCACGCGGAAGTCGCGCGCCAGCAAACCAAGGCCGGTAAGAGAGTCATAGTTACTCCCGCAGTGGAACCCCGACATAAACAATCGGTTCCGAAAGTTGAAGTGTGCCGAGTTGTCCGATTCCTTCTTAGGCGGAAAAGTAGAGGGCAGGACCAGGTCTACTACGAACATGAAGTGCAATAGGACTCGTTTTTTCCATAAATTAAAAGATTTTTTATAAGCTAATCGTCGAAAGCATTGCAAGTGTAGCAAACAATTCCCTGACTCCGGAGCAGTTTGGGTTCAAGAAAGGCACAGGGACCCGCGGCGCAAGTTACGTTGTTCAGTTTAGGGTACAGCGAACGGTTTATTATTTATAAAGCTGTATGCAGTTTTTCTGGTGTCAAGCAAGGCCTGTGGTGTGGTATGGTGTCAAGGATGAAGGGTCTCAAGACAAGGTTCCGCGCGACCTCATGGTCGACTTTTGCATACAGACTAAAATAGGCTCTTCTGCAAGGTATTTTAAGTTTCTTCTACAACGACACTCTCTTGGTGGCGTAAAGAAGCGGCGTATTTCAGTTAACACAGAATGTAAGGACTTCTCAGACGATGCATTTCGTTCACGCTTTTTCTGATAAGTTTCTAACGAGTCCATCTCGGCCGACATTCTGGGATATGATACTAACTAAATGCCAATGTAGTAGCGGCTAATTATCCGTCCTTTAGTAGGGTAATGTCGCCTACTCTGATGGCCTTATGCCGACTCGAACTGTCGATGTTGGCTGAACGTAGCTGAAGCAAATACTCGCAGTTCTATCGAACGGAGAGATCCCTGATATAGCGAGTCATGACCCTGGTCGCGCGATTGAGATCGGGACGAGTTGGACCATCACCGATAAGCGCCGTCCCTCCCAGTGGGTCGAGTGGAAGTGCGGCACACAACGGCTGTGGCGCCGCGGCGTGAAGAAAGTCAGCAGGCTTAATCGCGCGAAGCTCCCCGGGGTCATTGCTGGCGTAGGTAATGGGCCGCGAATTAATCACAGCCGCAATCTCGGTAATAGTTTGAATCTATAGTTCGAAACAGTTCAAAACTGATCAAGCTTCTTTGTAGCGTTTTGTGCAAGGCGGCCCTTATCGAGCGCACCAGACATTTATAGATACCACCATGCCAGTGGGCTCAGGGGCCAATGAAGTCCCAGGTTAGGCGCTCGCGTAGAAGCGCCTGTATTTGTTGGTCCTTTACGGCATTAAAAAGGCGCTCTATCTCGGTGGATGCCTTAGCAAATGTTCTGGCGTTGTCAGATATCGATTCTCGGCATTCAGGCGCTGCAGCGAGAAATCGTCGAAGCGCGACATGAAACATAGTCATCGTAGGCACTACTTCCATGTGTATAGCGCGAGCACTCGCGCAGGTGAACAGCGCAACGTAGCATTTGGTGTCAACGCCATTCATTTTGACAAAAAAGGGGCCACATAAGTCCAGGCCACACATATATAACGGCGTTATCATCTCTGCTCTCTGCGGTAGAAGCAGTGCGCTTTCCTGGTCGGCAGCAGGTCCTTGATGGCGTCTACAGACAACGCACTTGTTTAGTACAGCCTTGATGACCTAGCATCCCCGAGTGATTCAGAATCGTCGTCAAAGCATACACAGTACAGTCGCCACAACGAAATGTGCGTTAGCGCGGTGAGTCTTGACTACCAGAAGATGCGCAAGACGCGACTCCCCGGGTATAACGACTGGATGTTTTTCATCAGGTGTCGAGCTTGAGTGAATTTGGTCCTTATGCGAAGAAGACTATCATTATCATCATCAAGAAATAGTCGTCGATAGTTCGACAACTTCAATCTCGTTGACACGCGATTTCCGGCCAGTACACACGCCATCTCATTGCCGAAGTACTTCTGTTGACACCACCGGAGCAGTAGGAGCTCTGCAGAGCGATCGACGGCGGCAGAATTTTGCTGGAAGCGGCCGAATTTTTTGATAACGAACGTGATGACGTGGCTTACGACGCAAATAGCCTTGCCAAAGCTGCTAAATCTGTTGATGTCAAGAAGCGAGGTGGTTATGGTCTGACCGAACAAGACGGCGGTGACCTTAATCTCATTTAATACCGGCTCCAAGGACGACTGAGACTGGGCTTGCATGCTGGGGAGATGACGCCGCTGTCGCTGAGCCAAATCAGACCCGACCACCATTCCTTATTGTCTTAGAGACAATCAGCAGCGACGCTTCTAGTCGCAAAATCTGCGACGTTTTGCTCACCGAGGACGAAGTGCCACTCGAAGGGGGCAGAATGTTCCTGTATCTCACTAATCCTGTTGGCCACAAACATCCTCCAGCGATTTGCATTTTCTGCTATCACCCAGTGGTAGGTGACCATCGAATCGGTGTAGTATGACGCAGGCAAACTGCAGAGTAAGCGTGTCGACAAGAACATCAGGAGAACCGCGTCGCTGAAGCTGAGGCGTCGATGTACAACGTTCGAATGTAAGCAGCGGCGGAATATGCCCTTTTAGATGAGTCAGCGAAACCGTGCAGCTCGTAGACATAGATAGATTTGTTAAGGTGGCTGTACGTCGTTCAAATAGCCAGTCCGTTCAAGACCTGCAACCCGCTGCAGTACCTTCCGCTTGATGATTATTTCGTATCGATTGGGTACGTAAGACTGTGTACATTCACGGTGAATTCATTCGAGGCTGGTGTCCGCCCTATGCCCAAAATCCTCAGCCATGTGTGGTCGAAATTTCCATTTTAACAGCTGAACACTATTCGGTTGGGTCCGCGCCTCTAACACTGCCTGTGGACCCGCCCTTTCGGTGGCGTTCGCTGTAATCGAAGAATAGGTCACCAGGGACAGCAGCACGTAATACAGGCCAGAATGCAACTGCATACGTCTCAATCGGGCTACTAAAAGCACCCAACGCCTGGATCTTCGCGGTCACAGTGTTGAGCAGCGACCGCAATCCACGAACATCGCTCGGGTTTGTCACACGACGAATGTTCATCAGGTCATGAAAATGTCGCGCACGAACAACATCGACCCTATCATAGTTCTCCTTCAGCAATTAAAGCGCAGACTGTTGTGACAAATTTCGAGCGAAGCTACAAGTTCCTTCGGCTCGCCGTCAGGTGTTTCATGAGACATCTAAGCTTATCTGTTGGGGAAGCGTCGGAACGGAGAGCAATCCAATTTTCAAACTGGCTAATGAACAACAGATTTTTTTTATGCATTGCCACTAAAGATCTCAGACGTGAGGTCTAAATAGCAAGCAGAACTGGAAGCTCGTGTTGCTATGAGAGCTGCCGACGACAACAAAGTAGAAGGCACTTCTGTGCTGCAGCCACCAACCAGCCGAGTCAAGGTGGCCAGTGTCGTCATCGCTTTGTCACTATAGTCGGCACAGTGAGCTTCTCCCTTTTCTAAAATAACACCAGAAAACAAACTATTTGCAAACACCTATAGATCCGGTTCACGTATTAGTTGTTGACGTTCTTTTACAACTGATATCAAGTCCACTATCACATTTCTGTCCGATCGGGATAAATCACTGTCCCACTGTTTCGCCCTTTATTTGTCGTTATTGGCTCGAATTGGGCTCGAAGTGAACAATTGCCCACATATGCTCAACAACAACGGCAGATATGGCTTTCACAAGAGAAATGCAACAGAGGCTACCCTTCACGAGCATCCTAACTTAATAGTGACAATTAATATTTAGTGACAATAGTGACAATTAATGTTAACTTGATTAAGAAAACAATTTTATATGTTCGCTGCTTGAGTGCAACAAGTTTAAATAAACTTTGTTAAATTATGGTTGTAGTGGGCAACGTTTAGGTAACGGTATCAAAAAAAAAAGTGCAAAACGTTGCTAGGCATTATTTTGTAAGTAGTCTTATGCGTATACCATATACCATTCGAACATTTCTAGCATATGCCATTGAACAACAACTAATAACTATATACTCGTACATTTTAATAATTATAAAGCTCTGGCACGGTCCTTTCGCATGGCGGGGCGCCAGATTGGCACTTACAAACCCACTTATAAAAATGTTATGTTATATTATGAACTATCGTGCATATACCTATTATGTAATGCCTTTGTGTTATATTTAAGGGAGCACGTTGTAGACGTAATATATTCATGTATGCAAAATGGTTATTTATTATCCTAATGAATTAGTGTCTCAAAATCTATATTAGCCCGCTATTTTGCTCAGTTAGGCCTCAGTTTGCTGTGTGTTTTTTTTATTTTTCAGTTGGAGTTGTCATTCTATTACCTCTAGCCATCGGTTTGTTTTGTTGGACTATGGTTGGTATACAGCAGGAACGTTTGGGACCTCTGGTTGAAAATTCTTCACTCTACTCGATATTATTTAATTTTCCGATAAATTCCTACCGATCGATCTACGTGTTTAATCTCTCTAATTATGAGGATTTTGTATCTACAAGAAGTGTACGACGTGCTGTTGTGAGCGAACTCGGTCCTTATGTATTCAGGTCAGTTTTCTATATTATAACTGTATACTTCTATTCCTCAAGGTTAAGTCTGAGTAATATAGTGCTTGCGTATCTAGTTATGTGTATGCCTAACAAAATCAGCAATATCAGACGTTAACACGATATTCCTGAGAACGCAAAGTGGGGCCTGCATTTGTAGGCATTGTATCGTTTTGTTAGTAGTCTTATATAAGTAAACGCTTGCTGCTATCGAGTCGTGAGGCCCTGGTGGTGACAAGACGCTCAGATTCCATTATCTTCATCGACACCAGTTTTCTTGTTGCACATTTCCGTGCATTCGTACACTCTTTGCAGTTATATAAAGTAAGTTTTCTGAAACTTGCGGTTTTTTTTTCTTTGCGGCTGTATATAATGTACGTACTGTGTATTGTTTTGTGGCGGAAGTAACTATGACTCTTTCCAGCGTTAGTCCGCTGGCGCGCGAGTTACGCGTGCTGCGAGGACCTTCACGCGCCAATAGAGAATTGGTCAGATGTACAAACTCCCAATAGTAACTTTCCCGAGGTCACTTTTGTTGGCGCGGGAGGCAAGGCATACGGTATCGATTGAGTGGCAACGAATTCATGTTGTCATTCTGTCGTGGCCCATTTGAGTGCTGTTATGGCTACTTTAAACACACAGGTGAAATGTACTGCATATGGAACCCGGGCCGGTCAGTTAACGTCCCTGGTTTTAGCAACCCAGTGGTACCGGGCTGTAACGCGGAATCCCGAGGTAAATGCATATCTAATTGTCGAGTAGGAATAGTGTGTTACCTCCATTCCGAACCTCGGTAGGGCGGATGGTGGAGGAGCTGCTGGCTTATCTATTCGGGCTGGCGGGCGATTCTGCCATAGGCCGACGCGTAACCTACGTTGGCGGCGGGAGTGTAAGTACTTCTCTCTTTTGCTAGCCTTTGCTAGTCAGTTAGGAATAAAATTAGCTACGTAGTTTTTTCTAACTGATCTTAACCGACGTGCATCTCTTTGTCTGAATCATACTTGACCCTTTCTCCTGGGATTATTTTTGTACTTTGTGCTTAAGTTTGGGATGACAATTTCTGTAGAAAACAGGAACATTTTACATAAACCAGATCTGTCCCGCCTTGGTACTATCCTCACCAAGCTAATTTTAGTTGTCGTTCGAATCATTTCCATCTGAAATCCGCTAAAAATTGGATGTATACCATGTACGCGGTAATTGTAATCAAAGCCCTAGTAAGCATGGATTTATACATCTTCCAGAAAGAAGCACATCTCTTTTTAAACTTCATAGGTATGTTTAGCGGACATCATGGAACTATCTTCTGCTTTACCAAAAGTATCTTTGTTAGTAGAGTTAGTTATTAACCAATGATTGGTATACGAATATACATCACGGACGTCGCATTTCCAGAGTTTAGACAACGGAATTGCTTCGTAAAGTTGAACTTAAAGAAGATAAACTTCCCCCTTTAACTGGTTTCCTTGATCGGAAATGTGCCGTCATGGCGTCGGTTGCTTCTGATGGTGTATCTCATAAGGAACTCAGCTGGTTGCTCACATACGAATGCTGAAATAATAAAGCTGCATCGCGCTGTGGGGTGTAACGTAGAACTAAAAACTACGAACTAATTTTGTTATAGGGAGTTGATAATGTTATATCATAAACTAAATATGAAGTTAATATACGTTTCTCTTTATTACTCTTGTGATTGTCACTTAGAATATAAGGATGTTTTATTTGCCTTGTTTTTGACTAGGATCGTGACCAACAAAAGGAAAAAAGCTTCTCAAAATGGTACCCTTGATCTGTTAAAATCGGAAACACTATTTTTTGAGCTAAATATGTCAAACGGCAGCCTGGACGATAAAATTATAACCGCGAACTTTAACGCCATGCGTTATTTTTTTCGAACGGAAGTACCCGTGGCTCGGGCATGACAAAGAGAACACTCTTTGTAAATACCACCGTAAACGAGTACTTTTTCATTGGGTAAGTTGCTCCTATACTAAATTTTATTATGACTGTAGTAAGTCTGCAAATCCTAAGAAAGATTTTTTAATCACCTACCGTAGTGGGAAGTAGGCCGCTGAATATAGAGAAAGAGCAATATAGTTAACCTTTTTGGAGTCGGCCTCTACTGCACCCATGAATGCCTATTAGAGTTTCTTCTGTTTTTCTAAACCACCGTTCGCAGGACGCTGGATTTTATGCTGAAATTTGCGAGCTACTTGATAATAAGCATCATCTAAAAGGTGGGCCATACCAGTTAGTAGTGCGCCGCTGATGAGGGCACAAAATCGTTAAACTGTTAAACTGAAAGTAGCTGCTTCCTCATTGGTTAGTCGCCTTAGGTTGTCCATGAGGCGAAAAGGGATAAGCAGAGCATAAAGGGCTTTATGTAAACCCCGATAATAACTGTAAACGCTGGGCCATTTTTGGTAGCTTTTTCTTTTGGAATTTTAGTATACATACAATGGTTTGCGTTCGAACAGCGCGATCGTGTTCCGTGAGTGCTCAGTGTTCATTTGACAGCGGCCTACCTCTGCAATCCATGATGCCCCGCGGGTCATTCGGTTGATTTTGTTTTTGTGCTTAGATTGGTGCCACTGTCACTCATCATTTCACTACAAATCGCAGTCAGTCAGAACAAGTTATGTTTACGACAAATTGACTCGGTTGCTCTCACGATCTCTCTGTAACTTATCTGTGATCGTCCCCCCAATTGCGCCTTGTTCCGTTAATTAAAATCGTTGCTATTGCCAACCTAGGCACATGCTAAACAGAATATTGTGAGAGTAACCCGAAACCACAACATAAACAGCAGTAGCAGCAAACACATGCTTCGGACATTCATAGCCAGCATTTATCTTTAGCGAACATGTATGACAGAAACCTCAACTGTCACCGGATCTAGAGCCACGCCGAGTCAACATTTATCTTTAACGAACATTTATGACAAAAACCTCAACTGTCACCGGATCTAGAGCCACGCCGAGTCGGTTCCTTTGTATGCTGCTTTTGATGTAGCAGGGTGTTGTATGCTGGATGCAAGGTCGGTGACAAAACGGACCCAAACGTGAACGCGCCAACCCAGTGGCTCTGCCGAGTGTGCGGTGTGGAGTGTGCGGATTGGTCGATGGAAGTTTTCTTTATGAACTATTTGGATACGTGTTTCGTCAGCAATGGAACAATAGAATGTGTATAATTTCTGTTTCATCGTTTGTGTGTTGTGGAACAGCAATTAGAGGAGGTAAAGAAATCACGGATGTTGGTACCTGTGCCCGCACCGAATGCAGAACCGCCTGGCGCCGATCAGAGCTTCACTCAAACTCTCACTCGACGGCCGAATAAGACTGTGTTGGTAATGGGGAACCGCATAGTTAAGTTGCGACCAGCACTTATGGTCTCTTTTCCAAAAATACACCGATTAAGGTACGCTCAACACCGAGGATGGATGCTCAGCGTATTAAAAAGAGGCTATAGAAGCTTCGGTGCCAGACTGAAACGTAATCACAATGAATCCAAACTCCAAGGCTGTCTGCCTATATTCTCTGCGGACTGCAAAACAGCTAACGATGACCTTGCTAGAAAAGCCTCTATGGGCAAGGCCACCTTCTCAACGTTTTCGCTGACACTCGCCGAGCGCGAAGTCGTACTAAGCGACCAATATAGTTGTAAAAGTGAAATCGCTGAGGAGATCGCTGCTATTGTACCAAGAAGAATTATATCTTTTTTAGAAGATTGTGAAGACTAAAACAAAGGTAAACAATGGGCTGGCAGAGACACAAGGTTTTTGGGCTGACCCTCAGCCAAGATTTAACGTCCACGGGACTGCTTTTTGCATTGCTTCATAGACGGGCTCCCATAAATACAATTGTGCGACGGTGGGGCTCGAACCCGCGCACCTTTGTATCTCCTCCGGTTGCGAGGCGCAGACGAATGCACCAAACAGTGGGCTGGCAGAAACAGCAGTCGTGGAGTCGAAAAATTCCCGTAAGCCTTCGAAGCAACGCGACTTTAGCAGCCAGATCTCGCATGCTCAGGTGAGTTCAACGCTTCCTGAATTTGCTTTACACGACCGTGTCTAGGCCCGAACAGAATCCGCCATTCTTTAAATCCACCCAACAGCGTTGAAGGCGTTTTTAACACAATCCCTCAAGGTATAACAGGTCCATAATTCCGCGTTCTAAAAAGCTGCATTTAAACACAATGGTTGCAAACATGCCAGAAACAGAGGTAGTCCGAGTCGAACCACTAAGAATTGCTCTATGGAACTAGGAGGGTGCCACTCTGCCACTCCTCTCCCCTACAGCTCTTTAGGTGTAGATATTATAGTGTTGACGGAGACGTGGGTCACTAAAGCGTCTAATCTGCTTTGCCTCTACGCTATCCACTCCCACGCCTAAAATGAGACAGGCGCCGGGCGCCTTAGCGCTGGTGTGTCAATTTTCTGTAATAATCGAGTCGGCGACCTCTATGTTGCACTCGCCGAAGAAAACGTCGCAACGAGAGTATAAGCATCGTGGCAGCACATGTTCATCCTCCCGAAAAAAAGTCGACTTTGACAATGTAGAGAAACTTCTTAGCGGATTACGCGGGGTGCCTGCCGCAGTCCCGCTCGTAGTCTGTGGAGATTTTAACGCTCGCCTAGATCGGCCTGCCTCGAGCCGCACGATAGCCCTTAGAGAAAATCAAGACTTCAGCAATGTTTAGGGCCAGCGATTCCACACCCAGAGAACTCTGCTTGATTTATGCAGCCGGGTATAAGGTCACTCTTGGCGAAATACAGCGCCTTGACACCACTTTTACAGTGGAAGACGTGATCCTGGCTCTCAAGGGTTTAGAGAACAACAAAGCAACCGGCCCAAATCAAGTAAAGCATGACCATCTAAAAAGCGCACCTATTTTAGTTCTATGCTGGAAGGCACTGTTTAACAAATGCTTCTGTGCTGACATGGTCCCGTCTCATTGCCTCGAAGCAACACTGTTCGTCATTCTTAACAATAAATGTGACCCAACCCACTACTGAATAGCACGATTTCCGACAAAAGCGGCTTACGATTGCGAGATGGCCCCAATCTGCTGGAGGTTATCAGGAAGGCTCCAGCAAAGTTCTAACCCCTGTAGGCCGTATTCGCCGATTTAATTGCCGCCTTTGACTCAGCGTCCAGAGTTATATTCTGCAAACTCAGGTCAAAGTTAGTGTCCCTCCTGCCGTTCTCACTCTATGGATGGCCGTCTTGCAAAGCAACAACATCAGAATAATAAAGACTGTGCGCCCAAATTGCTTCCTTTTCTCTAGACTATAGGCGTGGTGCAGGGTGACAACTTAAGCCTGTTACTTTTCTCAGAGCTTGTTAAAGGCTTATTCGCAAATATCCGGCTTCTGAAAGATCTGGTAGACGTGATAATATACGCAGATAAATCTCGCAATCTACGGGAAGAGTGGCTTTAAGTTTAACAGGCCATAGCCAGACTTCACGCGGCCACGTCTAAGCTTGGACTGACTTCTCACGGACATCCACCCTATTCGCTGAGGGGCCAATATGACGTTTCGACCTGCTGACATTTCCCAATTACGTCAATATTCTTAAAACGCTCTATGGGTGACCTAATTAAAGCGCCCCCCGAGAAAGAGAGTGGAACCTAGATATGGTCACTTAATTTGCGTGAATTCAATCCTACTCTGCGAAAACCTAGAAAGCTTTGTCTATTAGGCCATCATTTTTAGGTTTTCTGCGGGAATGCGATATACATTCAGGTATTACATGCATATCATCAAGGTCTTACATATTCAGAGCAGACCTGAGTAAATCTACTAGCTTTTTAACTACAAGAAAGCAAAACAAGCCCTGAAGAGTCGTCTTGTTTCCTTTGTTTAGAGTTCTGTCTTTAACAAGTGTCCTTACCGTGTACTGCTTTTTTGTGGTAGAAGAGTGCCGGCGCAAAGTTATGGGCTATCGTAAGCATATTGTCGGCGAGTTTTGGGATTTATGTGAGAGGTTTGATTTCCTTGCTTCCAGGCTTGGGAGACTCTAATGAATGATGACCAAGAATGCCCAAAATTAGCTCTTGGTTTTATCATCATGGATTTGTTAGGACTCTCTTAGGGTTACTGGAGCAAGCAATAAAGCATACAGATGCTGTCGGACGATACGGCCTCAGAGGAGAAAATTGTGAGAAGCTCGGAGGACTGGACCACAACAATAATGTCCTCCGCCAAACTGAATATGTTGACAATGCTCATTCTCGAAACTAAGGCATTTTTCAAAAATAGCAGTCTTGCCACACCAGCATTATCCCTTCAGTGAGTTCGGCCAGACAGGGGCGCGCAGTACTCGCATCGAAGGGGCCTAATCGATCCGGGCATTATAACTATGCTTTTTCTCTTTCCTTATAATAGGTATCGGAGTAACATCGCCGTTTCTCTTAATGTAGTGAATGACTCCATGAGCCGTTCGGCGCTGGAGTTGCTACGGACGCCAGGGCAGCCATTTTATGTTATTTGATAGAAGCACACGGCAATTCCATTGCCGATGTTATGTTCATATTCTGTATAGCTATTTTAACCACCGTTAGAACGTTTGCGTTAAGCCGCTTTCTGCTTTGCCGAAAACTCTAAATTCTGACAAACGTTGTCTTCCCTCGAATTAAAACATTCTTGTCTTTAATTCTAGACTACGGGCTCCTCCGTTCCCTACGGGCTAAAAACTCATCAAGAGGCATATCTTTAATGCACCGAGGGACGGGCATGTTAAGATAGCTAGGGTTTCCCCAACAGTCCTTGTGGCAGCATGGCCGCTGATTCTCAGCTGTAGGACTAATCATCTATTGTCAATGAGCATCGCTCAAAGAAAATTCGATCAACGACAGGAATCGGTGACACCCCGGTAAATGACAACCATGACTAGCGTTCCCTAGGCCACGCCGCCACATACCCTAGGCAACGTATCTTTTCTAGAATTAGCCTTAAACTAAAGTGGCTAAATGCAAAACTTATGCTGTAAGTGGCTTTGTAACGAATGTTGTTTGGTTGGACACGCGCTTATACTTTGTTGAGCACGAACGCTATTATAGGTGTCGTAATAACTGACAGCCGCGACAATAAAAGAACCCATACCTAGTGTCTTGCAATCGGCGCAAAGTTCATGTTCTTTTCTGAATATACTTACTTATATAACGTCCAAGAGCGACCAATACGCGGAGTAATAAAATGTGATACAATGGACTTGCCAGGCCGTAAACAGACAGCTGTATACTTGTTTTTTGTCGCATTACAACAGCTATCACGACCGAGATTTAACCGGCGGTAATGGTCGCGCAACCGGATATTTTGGTAATCAAAATTCTAGTACCGACCCGACAATGCGGGTGTATACCGATACCAAAAGGGTCAATCAGATCGTCGCTATTAACACGTTCAAGTAAGTAGTCTTTGCTTCACTAGAAATCTGCCTGTGCTACTTTAATTGACTCAAATACATTGTAGTGCATTTAAATATATATATATATATATATATATATATATATATATATATATATATATATATATATATATATATATATATATATATATATATATATATATATTCATATATACAGGAGAAAAAAAGTGAAAGGTTTCTTGAGAAAAATGAACGAAGCCAACTATGTTGTTCTTGCAGAAAAAGTAAGAAGTATTTAGATTTAGTTTTGATATTTTGAGCAAATGTAGCGAGTTCAGAGCCACAGAACGTATGTTATTATCGTCGCTTCAGTTTAATCTAGACCGTCAGAACCAATGCTATTTTTTGGAGGAGTGATAAAGCTGTCGCAACTCATAGTCTACGGCTAGTATTTATTATTGGGCAGTATAAATAAGAGTGAGCAGACCTCAGCGCCTAGAGACCAAACTCAATCTGCTACAGTTAAGGAAGCTTATTTAAAATTGTATATAACGCTGCCATAGGCCGTGCCACGGTATACAGCGTCAAACCGAGCACATGATCGACGAATTCCAGGTCGTGTTCACAGCAGTTGCTGCTGTAGCGATAAGGCAATGAGTGTTCACAGAGGGCGTATGCTGTACTCCCAAACAGAGTGTAGCTTACGCTGCGAACAAGCAATGTCATCGCCTTTTTTTTGTCGACTGCCTTTGGACTGCTGCTCAAACTACAATAATGGAGAAACAAGCTACTAGTCACAAGTGCCCTGGGCCTATTTAAAGGGATATTGAAGGAGGGGTTAGATCTTGAGTGAGGAAAAACACCTCTGTTTTTCGTTTATATTTGATCTATGGAAAAATCTAAAAGCGGTAGTTAAATTATGTATGTCGACCTGTAGTCGCGTAGTCATCTTATATGTCGAAATCCCTAATAACATTTTGGTTAGACTGTTGTTCTAATTTCACAGTTATTAAAAATAATAAACCGCATATTCTAATTTTAAGTTTTAAAACAAATAGGCGTTCATATGGTTTCATTTTCAGGACGCTCATGCCATATGGAAATCAATGTAACGCAATAGAGGGTACAGGTAAATTTACTTCAGATAATTACACCTAAATAGCTCACGGTATATTAACTAGTTTGACAGCAACAGCAACATTAATCTGTTATAACTACTGTCTGATATGATATTTTCTCTATGAATACTGTCAGAACAATATGATTATTCTATGCAAGATCAATTCGATGCGAGATTATCTTAATGGGGAAAATAACAAAAACAATATGCCCTTTTCCTGATGACTGCATCCTAATTTTAGGAGCAACATTTTAGCGGGACTGCAGCCAAATCCAAGTTCGGCTGCAACAAAATCCAAAACGAAAAACTTTCGAATAGCCTGAAGGCCGCGCATGAGAGACCCGCCTTTGAAAACACCACCTCACCGACGGCAAATAACATGGCTTTAGGCGTAAAGAGGGGAAAGACGTTACCGGAGACTGTACAACAGGCTGCTCAATACGAAGCGGATAAAAACAATGGGGGGGTGGTGGATGGTAATGCACCATCTCTTTTTATTGAGACATCTGTGCTCCCCGTTTTATTTTCGTCATCACTTCATCATCATCATTCGATTTTTAATCCACTCCGGCATTCACCTTGTTTAAATTGGGGACCATAAAAACCAATTTAGCAATGGCCGGTCTGGGTTTCGAACCCAGGCCTCCAGAATGCAAGGCAAATGCTTTTGCCACTAAGCCATCTTGCTCGGTTAACAAGGGCAATAATAACGGTGGATTTACATTCACACTTCCCGTAAAGAGAAACGTTTGACAGGACGAGAGCTGAAGACCATAAAAACCAATTTAGCAGTGGCCGGTCTGGGTTTCGAACCCAGGCTTCCCGAATGCTAGGCAAATGCTTTTGCCACTAAGCCATCTTGCTCGGTTAACAAGGGCAATAATAATGGTGGATTCACATTCACACTTCCCGTAAAGAGAAACGTTTGACAGGACGAGAGCTGAAACAGTTGGACAAGCTTAAGGGATGATATTACCGCAGGTACCATGTGCACCCTCAAAGTCGTCGTTCGCATGCAACCCACAGAAGGTAGCACGCCTATTGACTTCGAAAAAGAATCACATTTAAGTTTATTCAAGGCAATTCACACATTGTCCTCAGAAAGTAGAATATCTGGTTACAAGTCAAGTATCGCCGTTTGGACTTCTAACGTAGAATCAGCGACTTCCCTGTTAAACATCACGTAATTAAACGGGATACAAGTAAAGGCCTCATTCCCGACTATAGTTTCATACAAGTCTTGAATACAAGGAGTTAGCATCGCTTTCACAAAGGCGGAAATCCTTGAGGAACTAAAAGAACTGGGACTGACTTAAGTTTTCGTCGCCCGTACGCCACTCGGGGCGACGGACGGAAGCCTTTAGACCAAGTGATACTTACATTCAATCGACAACCACCGACCTCTATATTTCTAGGTCGTAAGTCGCACGCCCTAGTGCTGGAACCGGACCAGCTGTTGGTCTGCTTCAAGTGGCTGTTTTTTTGTTAGCAGTAGAATAAATTCGAACAATCTTTATTGCAACCAAAGTAAGCAATAAAAACGCTAAGACGCGTTACGATTGAGATTAGCTGATCGGAGTAAAGTATCTGAGCGCTAATATATAGTCAAAGTCTCTATCCGTCCGCATTGTCTTTTTTGAGAGCTCCCTGCCGCTCGATACGAGAACTAGACTGTCAATGTACACCAGGGTCGTCCTATGCTGAGTTCCAGAGAACCGGGCGCTGAATGGAGCCCTGCGGAACTTGAGGTGATTCCGTCTTGAGATTATGTCGTACGTGGAATCTGTTGCAGACACGGCGATACGCGCTTGTTTACCAGAGTTACACCCTACATCACAATGTTTAACGCATTGTGTACGTAGACTGAGTGGAATGAAGCTTCTGGTCTTGAGCGGGTGTTTTCAAGTAGTTTCAACTATTGTCCGTTGCAGCATTTGGTTTGGTGCGCCCAGCGTGGACGCCTTGCTACGTCTGGTGACGTGATGGCATGGTTGTTCGATATAATCCTGGAGGGCATATATACTTCTATGAACATATAGTTATAACATAATCCTAGAGAAATATTACGATCAAAATAACGTAGTGCACACTGTTTCTATAGTGTTCGAGCGCTATGAAAAACATTAGGTTTGCAGTTACATTGGCACAGTAATGTTATAACGGCGCTGTTTATATTGCAGATGGCACGCTTTTTCCAGCCTTCGAGAAACCGCCGAGAAGCGTAAAGTTTTACTCAGCTTTTTTTTTAAACCGTGGTATCTGTATCTACAGAAACGATGGGGTGCTAATGGTCAACTTATCGCTCGCTTCCAAGGAGGCAGCGACCTCTTTAATGAAACTGGCGACCCCGAACTCGATACGTAAGTTTTTAGGCATCCATGAGGTTGTTTCTCCGCAAATGGATAGACACACCCTAGACAAGCATGATCGAATGTAACTTCACTAACGGCCAATGTTACCGACTACGAATAGTAGCCGGTAACATTTAGTTAGCTTAGCAGCACGCGTTTAAAGAACGGTTTTGTTGTTTACGTGATTTAAAAGGTATCCAGTTTACCTAGAGTTTTTCTACCGGAAATTGCAACTTATATCATTTGTTTTCTTGTAGTTGTTTTTGCGAAACACCGACACACGTAAAAGGGACATTCGACGCAAGCAGGTTCGAAGCTACTGAGGATAACTTCGGGACTTTCGCGACGCCGGTTGTGGCTAGTCTTCCTCACTTCCTTCATGGGGATCCTTTACTGCGAGCCAACGTAAGCGGTTTACATCCTGACGAGAAAAAACATCACTTCTACATTGACGTCCATGCTGTAAGTTTGTCATTACTTGATAACTTTGGTTTAATAAAGCTTTGTTCATGTTTTAATTCAATATACGCAAAACATGCAATTTTTTCAATCTATTTGATGATGTTGTCTTATGAGCCCTATATAGCGTGATTGTGTGTTACTTAATTTTTCCACTTACTCATCTTTCTATGCAACCTTCTGGGTGGACAGCGGAGCGCATGTCTGTTGTTGAGCGGTGTTTTATTGTCCTCGCCATTGTTTTTTGAATATGAAAACGAAACAGTTAGCGTAGAGCAATACAGTATCAAGCAACTTGGGTTTTATTCAAAACCTTTTACGAAAATGGCTGTTCACTGGCAAACATAGCTAGAAAGTGCGCATCAAATATTGTAAAAACTTGCGTCTAGTGATTACGATTTAGGCAAAACATTCGTATTTGTGGCTCCGAAAGTTCAAGAATGATCCTTGAGCAAGCACATTATTTACAAAAAGTCAATGGTACGGATTTTGGAGCGGCAGTGTCATCGGCCCTTATTTTGAAAACGCCCGCGAAGCGACTGCAATCACCAACAGCAAACGACACCAGGACCAGCCGATAGCTTTACTACTTTGCGGTATGGTAAAGCTATCAACATTGTAACGCTCAATAATGCATAAACGTTTTTTTGTCAAGGCACCTGCGCTCCTCTGCCTACCCTTTATTTTACTAATGAACGCAGTTATGTAAGTTTTTAAACTGCATTTGTAAAACTAACAGGACAAAACATTACGCTGCGAAGAGTGCTAGCCATACGCCGAAGTTGGAATAGATAAATGCATTGTATATACTTGGTGCAATGTAGATCAAGTTCTACTCTTTATCATTGAAACTTATTACTAAAAGACTGCAGTAGCCGTATCTGTAACATGCCTAATTTTAACGCGTATTTCATGGCCACATATCTTTTCAGAGTTCTGGCCTAAGAGTTGACATGAGATTGCGAATGCAAACAAACCTGAGGCTGGTACATTTGGACACAGAGCCGCTGCCGAGAATAATTCTCCCAATCTTTTGGACAGAAGATGTATGTGTGTCCCTAAAACTACACGTATAAATATCAGCTTTTTATTACGTAGTTCATAGCCGTATTTACGCTAAAGCTAAGCATACCCTATGCACTACAATAACCCCAAAACATAATCGAATTTTAAACAAAATTTTCTATAATTCGAATAAAATGCTGTTGATGATATTCTCAGGTTAAACATTGCCTGATAAGTGAATACAGTATCACAGATAAAATAGTGCACACGGTTTATCTTAATGATTAGTAGAAACTTTTATTCTGAGTTCCGGAACTTACTGAACCGGTTATATATATATATATATATATATATATATATATATATATATATATATATATATATAACGTTCAGTTATATATATGAATATAAATATATATTTAACTGCAATTCCTCAGGCAATTTTGCCGTCGGACAGGGACTATCTTTTGTGCTCGCTCAAGCCTCGACAACTCGTATCTTGGACAGCGTTAGCTGCCTTTCTTTGCTCACTCGCGACGTCTGCCCTTTTGTGTGGTCTTCTTCTGTGAACACCGAAATCGTGTACAAAGAGGCAAAATGCTGGCGTAAGCCCTTAAATACTTAAGTCATGGTAAGGGCATTATTTTGTATTTAATTAATATGAGCTTAATCTTTTTCCAGTATTGTTCGATCGTATACCGTGCAGCTTGCTTACCAGTTACTGATCAATTTTCAGGCTATGGCTTTATCTCGGCATAGTGCAGATGATTATTGGGTATACATTATAGCCATATATAGACAAATCATAAACGGCTTAAAATAAAGCGATGAGTTCAAGCACGATTAAAAGCAGGATCAAGTTAGCTTCCTGCGATCCCCTATGGCTACATATATGTATATATATATATATATATATATATATATATACGAACACACCTCGTATATACGAGTATATATATATTTACATACATATAAGGTATATATATTTTGCTACACATAAATAACTATTGATTATATATACAAACTATTTTTTTCTCTAATAGGAATTAAGTTATACACAATATTTAAAAAAAACTTTCGATATAGTCAATAAAGATGTATAGAGGGAGAAGGCATCAATGCAAGTTGTGTGGCATGATTAGGATTTATTTATAAAAAAAGACAGTAATTATAAAACGCAAGGAGAAGCAATCGATAGTTAAGGCCCAGCCAAAAGGTACCGCTTATCACCGGTTGTTTATTTATATATATATATATATATATATATATATATATATATATATATATATATATATATATATATATATATATATATTTTTTTTTTTTTAATTGTTATTTTTTTATTGGTATTGTATTGTATATTTTGTATATTGGGTTTATATTGTATAATTGTATATTTAATTGTTGTTTTTATTTAATATAATTACAAATATATTTAGAAATTAGTGATAAAGTCACCCCTAAAAACGGATCAATGTTAATGTCTAGGAGTGACTATACTCAATGTCGAATAAAACCCTCGAGTCTCTTAACAATCTATCACTGGCGCCTTCCGCTCGAAAACAAACATAACTACCGATCTCAAAGGGGGTCTGGAGCTTGTCTCTGCTGGGCCAGCGCTAGTCTTCTCCCTTTTCCCATCCGAGAACAATGCCATCGCACCATTAGACGTGGCCGGCATTTCTCAGTACAAAGAACTCAAGAGACGCCCGCAAGAAATGCTGAAGCCAGTTTGCAAGGGCGCTCCGGATAGCACCTTGAGCCAACATGACTAGAGTACATTCTCAATCAATCAATTTCATCTATTCACCTTTGTAGGTAGCAGTCAAATACTTAGTCAAACAAAATCCATGTACTTATACAAGGGTAACAACACAAGACTAGAGTCATTTCAGGAATAAAAACATTTTAGCCAAGTCAGCTTGCCAGGCTTCCCAGCGATTGTACTAGGGGGCAGTTAGCCGCGTGGTATCTATCACAAAAACTCCCACATCTAGAGCATTTACAGCTATCGCAAGGGTCATGGAAACCCCGCTCCGCACAGAGCTTGTGGTGAAAACCATGAATGGCGAATCGGGTCACAACATGTCTGTTTAGCCTATGTGTTCATTTCCATTCACTATTCCTCATTGCCCCCGTGTTAAGGAACTCTACGTCAATGTCCGCCACTTTGTCCTCCCAAACCCTGCGGTTTGCAAGAAAGGCCTTTGTCACGGGTAGATTGAAGCGACGTTGCAGGTCCTCAGAGAGCAGCGGCGTGTCCGCGAGGAGATATACGTAGCGGTTCCGAGCCGTCAGATGTAGACCCAGAGCTCGTTTAAGGAAGGAGGCCTTGACGCGGTTTAATTGTTCGAGGTTCTCTGCCGTGAGGTGGTCCCAGGTGACTCTCACCCCATAGGTCGCGATCGGAGCTATCTTGAGTTCGAACAGTCTGAGTGCCGTCTTCAGCGATAGTCTGTACTAGAGTACATTCTCATACGACGAAGTGTATTACTGTGTACTAAAAGAGAGAAATACTTACACTCCCGCCGCCCGCGATTTAATACGCGCGAGCCTTTGACGGGAGTGCCCGCCAGCCCGAATAGACAGGCCAGCAGCTCCCCCACCCTCCCCCCTATCGAGGTTCGGAATGGGGGTACCACACTACTCCACCGTACCGATTAGACGCGTGCACCTCGCGATTCCTCGCGTTACACACCAGAATATTACGCGCCCCCCCCGAAGGGGAGTTTGACTCACTCCAGCGCAGGGGTTCCCCGTAAAATACGGAGCCAGAAGGTCCTCTCGACCGGCGGTCTGCTTTCATGTGGCCACTTCTCACTCATTTTGCCTATTAAGCCAAGGCAGCAGGCGGTGTTTCAATGACTATATGGGCGAATATGCCATATATATATATATATATATATATATATATATATATATATATATATATATATATATATATATATATTTATATATATATATATATATATATATATATATATATATATATATGGCATATTCGCCTATATAGTCATTTGTCACACCTGTAAATGCAACATGTTATATATTTTATGGCTTTTGTTCATCCTTTTGACGTACATTTGTGTCCATAAGATAGTAACTAAAAACAACACGCGTAACATGTTTTTAGCTGACCTACATTTCTCATGGATTGTTCTACCACTTTGTCTACTGGGCAACTGCGATACACGTGGAATCTGGTAGACAGATTCTTAACACTGCAAGGGCATTAGTCCTTTTAAATTTTTGTGGACCAACCTCTGACAAATATTTTGTCAGAAATTGTCCATAAAAAATGCGTCTCTTGATAGATTAGCTGGTGGTGGTTGGAAATTTTCTCTTTTATATGTGCCCTTTTTGGCAACAAATTATAGTATACAGTCCATAACCGATACAGTTATTTGTGTATTCTGAATTATCATCGTCTATAAAAAGGTCGCAAGAATGTTTAGTTTCTCAATTTTAGTCTAATTGTCTTCGTCATACTATTCAATTAAACTTCCGTCTCTCCTGAGTCTTTTGATAGATCTGCTGGTTCTTTCCTGTGGGGGCTGACTACAGAGCCCTCGCTAAGATTCCTTTTAGTGCGAAATGTATGGACTCAATTTTTTGCACAACGCAGGCCCCGCTGTTTAGTTTCGGGCACAAGTTGGTTGCACGCGCTAAATAAATGCAACACTTTAAGCGACACCACTAATCTACGGGCAGTCGTAAGGATAGGGCCTGTGAGCTAAGTTTCTTACTAGACACACTATATATTGGCCTTTATGAAGCAATTTTTTGCAGGTTTTTTAACTTGGGTCGGCAATTTTGCTTTTTATATGGGGTCTTTTTCACAAAAAAAATCATAGGCGTAAAATAGTAACTCGGAGGAATATTTTGACGCGCTGAATTGGATAAAGGAAGAACCTCTCGAAGCGGGCGCACACAAAACTTCGCCTTTCTCGAACTAAGAGCAAATACGTCGTATCTACTGGGATAGAACCCATCTATAGGAATAGAATAGACGGACTTATCAGGCGCTAACGGAAGCGTGGTTATTGGATGCTGAATGACAACCGAAAACGGTTACTATTAAGGCTCCACCTTTGCAGCGAGCGCATATGTAGTAATTTAGGTGCGGAGTGTTTCTGCAAAAGGGTTGGGAAGGAGAACTTTTTCCACATTAAATATTAACGACGGCAACGATTGCAAGGATCCTTTCTAATGTGTACGCATGTCGTGAGAGCAGGAGTCAAGTTGCTATCGGAGCAGAGTCTAGCGCACCTCTGCACTATTGACTCTACCAAGATTACCACTGTTAGAACAAATGCCTCGAGAAGAAGGGCTCAATACAACTCGGCAACAATATATTCGGCAAGCCTGTAACCGTATTTTTGATGTAGTAGCCGCAACTTGAATAGTCTCTGCCCCCTCGCTCATTATAGACGGTATAATTTTTCCTGTAGTCCTTGGTTGTTGCCCGACTGCTGTTGTCCATTGCACCCATTTGTCTAGCTGCTGTTCCACGTATATATAATTTTTTTTGGTGATTAGGGGAAAAATGCTTCCACGCAAACCCGAAGCGGGTAGTGTGAGACTCGATGCCGATGTTGTTGGCATAATACCCACTAAAAACCTCTCACATAAAAGGCCTCAAGAAGAGGCGAAAAGCTGGAACCGTTCGTTATACTACTTCAACAACAAGCCGCCGCCAACATTGTAGCCCTCCCTTATATCCGCTATCACCACCCCCGTAAAATAAATGTGTACACATTCTGTTTCATTTTCTCATTATAAAACAAAGTAAACTAGATTAATTTTTCGTACGTAAAACTCGTACATTCTGGTTCAATATTGAGGCAAAATATATTCGTTTATTCGATCCAGTTAAAACATAGCGTAGATTTGGAGTGGAGTAAGTGTGTTGCCTCTGGTGTCGTTGTTAGACGAGCTGTTCGCAGCACCGCCATCGATGTAGAGGATTTGGCACTTGTATAAACTATTGCATGTGAGGAACATATCCGCGTAATGCTTTGCATGCCTTTGCATTTGTTATACATGCGTATTTTCTTATTGTTTGCAAAACGGTGTTTGCGAATTAGTTGCGTTTAAATAGTTGTGCTTTGCCCTAAATTAATAAAATTCCCGAATCAGCGCAGACGTGCTTCAAAACATGCTAACCAAGATTAAGATTAAAATTAGCTATAAAAAAAAATTGTCTGCATTGTTCGCTACGTTTGGCAGAGAGTGTCCAATGTTTGGCGTTTTGCGTGGAGATCACATAAATGTTGGTATGACCCAGTTCTATTAAATACCAATAAATAGATATATGATAGAAAATTCTTTGCTATCATCAAGATTGCGAAATACCAGCAATGAGTGCTTGTGCAGTTTTAATAATTTATATCTTAACATTTGTAGCATTCGGTAACAATTATCATTTACACTTAGTTTAATTAAAGGCATTTAAAATATACAGCTTTAGTGCTACACCTTGCTGCATCTATCTTTATATTGAATGCATTACGCAATGTGGCGCAAGGTTTGCTAACTGCAGAAGTTTCATATCCTTACAGGCAAAAAGAAGCATTCTGCAACTTCAATTAACTGCCGTGTTTTTGAGGTCTCACCGGAGCTAAATTATTTAATTGCATTAGAACGAAATGACTGGTGTTATTATGTATGTCGATAGCACAGTTTTTTGCATAATATTAATGTGGCCATAGCTTCACTACTCGCCATCAAGGTGGCCATAGCAAGACATACGACCAATTTTGAACATTTTTGTTTGACGTCAGCAATTGTGGCATTGAAACTATAAATAAGTGAATACGGCTTAGAGGTAACTAACGCGTACCGTGTTGTGACACGAAGTTCTCCGGATCTTGTATGGAAAAAGACGATACAGTGAGCTTATTTGTACATCTCCCGTGGTATAGATGAATTAAATCACTGGCTTTTAAACTTATATTTGCGAATAAATATATCTCTGTTAATAATAAGAAATAGTGTATGTGGCGATGATAAATTGATATCTTTAATTGAGACAATAACGCTCCTTGTTTTCCTTTTGTTTCGGTCACGGGAAATTATAGTGTGTCTTGGAATTTACCTTGCTTAGTTTGAAAACCCTCAAAACCTCTGAATGTTCCGGCCACGGCCGTACGAGTAACAGGTCCAGCATGGAAGAAAATGGTGTTGCCATTAAGCCACCTTGCTTGGCAAAACTCGATTAAGTCGCTACGTTAAAGTAAAGACAGTAAAACTTTGTTGATAAGCTTGAATAATTTAAGCACATCTGGCACTCCCAAAAATCGAGAATTCAGCAACGCTCCTTGTTTTCCTTTTGTTTCGGTCACGGGAAATTATAGTGTGTCTTGGAATTTACCTTGCTTAGTTTGAAAACCCTCAAAACCTCTGAATGTTCCGGCCACGGCCGTACGAGTAACAGGTCCAGCATGGAAGAAAATGGTGTTGCCATTAAGCCACCTTGCTTGGCAAAACTCGATTAAGTCGCTACGTTAAAGTAAAGACAGTAAAACTTTGTTGATAAGCTTGAATAATTTAAGCACATCTGGCACTCCCAAAAATCGAGAATTCAGCAGGCTTATTGTTGCGAATAAGATAGAAGTGCTTGCTATTAAAGGTATACTAGCGCGATAACAACAGCTCGCCAAGAAGATGAATGTGCTGGTAGACAACAACAACATACTATGATGAAGAAGACAAATATTCCAAAGAATGGGAAGCGCTCGTCAGTGGAGGCATTTAATGACGCAACATGGAGGAGTTCGGCAACGGATGCACGCCGTTAACACACTCTCAAACACTAATGTCGTGACTTTTAGTTCGTTTATGTTTACCATTGAAGCGTTTCGTGAGGACGTGATGATTGATTAGTGTTCAAGCTTTAGTAGGTTCGGAGCGTCGCCAGTTTGAAATATTTTAGGCATGTACAAAATAATCTGAAAACAATGCCTGGACAAAAAGATCTAGGTGATGTTGACGTCGAGATTTATTGGGACAGAACCCATCTATAGGGATAGAGAAAAGAGACTTCTTTGGCGCTGACGAAACACGTGGTTATTAACTGCTGGCTGGCAAAGGGAACGTCCGCTATTCGGGCTCCGCCTTGGCAGAGAACGCATCAAAGTAGTGAATCGGAGCGTTTCTGCAAAAGAGTTGAGAGGAATTTTCCCACACTAAACTTTGAAGATTCTAGAGCGGAGTTGCAAGGATCCTGCCTTTTATTTACGGACTACGTAAAATCAGGAGAAAGTTGCTATCGGAACAGAGTCTAGCACGCCTACGGACTCTATAAGATAACCGCTATTAGTACGAATGCCCAGACTAGCTGTAGGAGGGCTCAACACAACTAGGCAGCCGCTTACTAGCGCAGATACCCCGCTGGCCTGTTACCGCCTGTTCTCGATGTGGTAATCGTTACCTGGATAGTCTCTGCCACCTCGCTCATTCTAGCCTGTCTGGTTCAGTTGTGGCCTTTGGTTGTTGCCCGACCGCTGTTGCCCATTGCGTCATTCCAATTTTCCTAGCCGCCGCTTCACATATATAGTTATATACTACGTGTTCTGTCTCTGCATACAACCGCCCATTTTCTACCCGCTCTGCTGTTGTTATTGTTCTTTTTCTAAGTAGTCTTGGTTTCGTACAGGTCCACCCGTTCGCCCCAAAGATGGCTATGAGAGTCCAAGTTCAATCTACAATACGAGTATGTGCCTCCACCGCACATGCTCAAGCCACTGCCACCACATCCATCAGACTGTCGCAAACAAGCCCGACAGCACTACCGTCCGGAACGCAGTAGATCCTCCAGGATCACGCATAGGTAGGTGTGACGTCATCGTCGACGCTCGCATTGCGAGCGACGTCGCACGAGGCGTTGATCTCCTAACTCTCACCTCGAATGTAGAGGGCGACACAGGCGACACACACACCTTGAACCGAAAATGTGCAGTTAATAATATTGTTGATGGTTCTAGTCGTATATGTTGTATAAACATTAATATAAAAAGATAATGATAATGTAACTGTGTAACTGAAATGCGATGTGGAAATAAATATATAAGAATAATAAATTTGAATTACTCGGGTTGCTTGCCGGCGTGCATGCCGCCACGTAGCTCCCGTGGCTGCACCGGCACTCGCGCATACGCGCACTTGACCCAAGTCTTTTCATTTTTAAGCCGCTGGTGGCTCAACATTTGGTGTCAGAAGAACAGAAAAGCAGAACCCGCGCACTCGTCAGGAGGAATTTTCGCCTAGCTGCGGTCGCGTTGCACAAGTCAGGAACCCTCTAAGCGCGGTGATTTCGGGCACCGTGCCAAGATCTCCTGCACAGTCATCGTTATTTGTAAACCGGTCTGGTTAAGTCACCCGTAGCCGTCCACTCCTTCAGCGGAGGACGCTCGTTGCAAACTTGAGCAGGGTTTAGACCACTTTGTTCGTCAGTCGTCCATACCGGACAGAAACTCTTCATCGACCGAGTCTCCGACACATGGTCGGGCGAGCTCAGAGGAGCCGCCAATTTAACTGTGCAGCGGGTGCTAAATCCTAAGTCACCGTCACCCCCACTCATGCTAAGGAGTCGCCCACGGAACTCCACCTAAGCCTTCGAAAGGAACCAAGAATCAACAAAGATGCAAGGACACCCTAGTTCAAGCTATCGTTAGGAGTCCTCCCATCTCAAGCTGCCTTTAGAAGTCATCATTTTCGTCAATGGAAAAAGCGAAAGGTGGTTGAAACGCTATTTACAAAAACAGAAAAAGCACCCCCAGGGCAGAATAATCTATTAAAAAGCCTAGAAAATGGTACAAGTAAAGGAGCCAATGGATCAATTAAGTAAGCTTGACGAGGATCTTTAAGAGTCATCAATAGGCTATAACTCGGAAAACAAACTAGAAACTATTTTTAAACGCCAAGCCACCTATCAAATTGAGGCATTAGATTTAATATTCGAGTTGGAAGCCTTCATAGGCAGACAAGCCAGTTGCGTCCCTATCGCAATGGCTTCCCATACCTCTCATTCCTCATTAGCTCCTAGCCTAGACAACCAAGCTGCTACTCACAATCTGTTAAGAATGTAAAAAAAATAACGAGTATTTTTAACTTTTCGACTTATACGTGAACAAAACTAGCATCCCAACAATAGAAAAACTTAGAAAGCTTAACGAGTCTCTGCAGCTAGTAGTGCCATCTCACACCCAGACTTCGAAAAGCTACAGTACAGGATCGCTCTAGGCATTATTACTAGTAAATATGGCAATGTTCACGACGCGGAAGAGGAACACAAACCAAATAAGAAAAACAGGCATATCTAGAGACCTGTATAGACTGGATATATTAGACAATTTCGTGTCAGTGTGGAAGCAGAACGTCAACGCTTTAGACGCGCTAGGCAAAACATCGCAAGGGCTATCTAGTACACTTACTCCACGCGCAATTGCGCGTTTCAAACGACATTATCTAGTGTTAACAACTCTTGCATTTTCTGCGGCTGGGACCACCCCAGCCAAAAGTGTACAAAAAGATTGTCGTTTGTGGAATCATACGGTAAGCAAATGTAGAAGTAAGCAAAATGTTTGGCCTAAATGCAATAGCAGGCACTTCGCAATATTGTGTAAGAGACAGCCCAACAACAACGACGACGACAACAACAACAAGCAAAGACAGACTAGAGATACTAAACGCGACCCAAACAACACACACACCGCCAACAACACCAATCCACACACATAAGCAAACCCACGCACTAATGTGCAAATCTAACGGTTTAGCTGGTGGTACGGTTCTCCAACGCTCGTATATTTCAAGAAAACATTTTTGGTTTGTTTGAGGTTTACGACGTCGTTGTGCAGAGTAGATTCCCACCTAACGATTTAATTCAGATTAAATGTTTGGGCATTTCCGAAATCACTAGAAGTGTGCTCCCAATGATCTCTTACACTCACATGCTATCTCTTATAGCCGATAAGGCAGAGGGAGATCTCCCTACGTCTATCGAGATTTTAGTAAGCTCTGATTTCCTCCTAAAAATCCTCTCAATTAAAACTCAGATTCTAGACGAAGTTATAACCACACGCACAATATTCAGGTGGGTATTTAATGGTAAAGATGGGTCAAACCTAAGCAACGAAAGGTTTCGGACTTCCCTCTGCGTCTTGCGCTCCATGCAGCCATGTTCTTCGGTAGCACTTCGAAGTAACCCCCTAGTGTCCAGCACACGTTTGGAGCAGGCAAACTCCGCTAACTCAGACATACAGTTCTTGTAGGATACAGAAATCTGGGGAATATAATCTCTCTTAAACAAAGACAATTATCTCTCAAACGAACTCACCATGGCATTCAAAGAGTCTGTCGAAAGGCTCTTCAATGGGAGCTACTTTGTAAGTCTCCCCTTCAAAGATAATTTACATACCATGAGAGACAATGAAAACATAGCACGATTTCGTCTAAAAGATCCTAGCCACGAGATCAGGCAGTTTACTAAACGCGATGTGTGTGCGCAGTAGGTGCCTCTTGTTACGTACGATGCTTAACGTTAATAGGGAATAGGGGCCAGCTTTCCTTGTCCGGCCGGTATGGCTCCCCAATCGTTTTCGTATCCATATGCAATCAATTTCTTGAGATTCAAATTAAAGGCAGAGTGAAGCCTTGAGAATTTTAAAACCTGAGTTATATCTTCAATGCACCGAGAGCCGAACATGTTAAGATATCTAGGGTTTTTAAAAAATGAATTACAGGCAGAGTAGAGCCCTGACGTAATGCGCGAGCCTGCGATGCTGCTGGAGCTATTTAAATCAGTTCGGCTTTGTAGAGCTTGACATACAGAGCTTTTATGACTCAGTTAAGGACAACAAAATGTATTCCTATGTAGCTCTAACATATACTGCAGTAATCGTTTGCAATTCTTGAACACGTGGACTGTTTATTTGGCACGGTTCATCCGTCTTGGTCCTTTCTCTCACGGGCAACAGGCGGTCAAGGGTGCTTTAGCTTCTGCCATTACTTAGTTAAAATATAAATCTAATTTAGGAGAGAATGCTCGATACTCGGATGATTTTGAACCATGCGTTGTGAGATACGTTTTTTAGAGACTCAGAACCTTGCTTAAATGTTTCGAATACTACTACTGTCTTCTCCTTGCCTCTTGCCGACAAACCACACGATGCATGCTCTTACGATGTATGCTATTTCACCCTATTTCTGTTTGTGCTAGCCTTATAGCTCTACAAGGCGTGCTACTACTTTGAAGCTCTTTTTGACAGTAATCACGGGCCTAGCTTGCAGCTTGTCTTCAAACTAGGGAATTACTCCCAAATAGAATCGGCGCCAGACGTATCTGGCTCTTACTGTGCGTGCTGGAAATAAAGGAGTTGCTCTATTTACGATAATACTCGAATACGTTGAAGGATAATTCATGCTTTTGTGGCATATCGTATCCTACCTATCGAATCTAACCAGAGGCATTTATTGACGCGCTTAAAATTATGGCATATCAACCGTAATATAATAGTAATCACGATTTTATTGTATCGCCTACGTTGGCTGATATTACGACATATAATGTGCGCTGCCATCGGACCACTCCTGTGTTGTTGTAATGTGCAGTTCCGTTAAAAAAATACGTTTGAAACTTAAAAAGTAAAGCTTTGGCCAGGCAAACAGCGGATAAAACAACTGGAGTTCCTCCACCCTCCCAGTAAGAAAACTGCGTTTATGCTAAAACGTTTTCGACCGCGTTACGTTTTTCTTACCTTCTCTATGTTGCCGTTGCAAGCTCTTCATTGGCGATATCTTAGCGTTTCTTCGAAGCATGTGTTGGAAATAGCTATTCAACTTTCTCAATCTTAGCTTCTTGCCAGCACCTACAAAAGCAATGTTGCCTGTCTTCGCTATTGTTTGCAAACCAATAGAGCACTGCTTACGTCATATTCTTACGTCTTATTCATTTAGCCAAAAATTTTATGTACATGTGGGACTCAATAATCACAACGCTTTCTCAACAGTCTAAGCTGCCACACTTTCTAACATTAAACGATGGCTTTAAAACCTGTTGATTCAAAGCAAGCATGCATAAATCATTATCGCTAAAAGTAAAGTCCGAGCGTGGAAGGAGCTGATAGACGAGGTGGAGTGTAAGATCTGGGGCCTGCCGTACTGAGTGGTTATGGCCAGACTCCGGAAGCCTCCCCCGAACCTCTCCCTGGACGCGCTGGGGGAGACTGTAACCGGTCTTTTCCCGGCACAGCTGCGGAGCGGAAACAAAGTGCTCTTGGTTGCCCCGAAAGAAATCCGGAGATAACCTGGAGCCCGAGAACGACTGGCAACCGGCAAAGCGTCTACCCTAGATAGAGTTCTCCCGAAAGTATCGAGGCTTATGGTCAAGAGTGCCAAAGGTCTTCCAGGGCTTCGCTAACAAGCTTTTAAGAGAAGGAAAATTCCCAAGGCTGTGGAAGAGGGCTAGCATTGTCTTAATTCCCAAAACCCGGAGGGAAAACTTACCGGCCCATATGCCTCACTGTCGCCATAAGTAAGATTTTGGCGAGCATTATTGTCAATAGACTAAACGAAGATATCTAGGAAAAGAAGGCTCTATCAGATGCCCAGTACGGTTTCCGGAAAAGCAGATCCACACTGCAGACTCTAAAATGTTCTGCAACGATAGGATGAGAAGACCATGAAGACCCTCAAAAAGGAAGAGGATTTATGCTCCTTATCCTCCAGAATGTTAAAAATGTTTTTAACACAATGAATTGGAAAGGCGATGGAGATTGTGGACAAATTAATTGTGGAGGCGATAGAGAGGAAGGGATTTTCTTTCTACCTCCGTCAAATGATTTCATTCTACCTGGATAACAGGGAGAGCCCAGGTTGCAGGAGGGCAGGAGTAAGAGGTTATGGCCGGAGTCCCACAGGGCTTTATTCTAGGACCCGTGCTCTGAAATATAGCTTATGATGGCGTGATCGAGATCCGAGGTTTCCCGTATGGGGTAGAGACGTTGGCGTATGCCGGCGATCTTGCACCCATGGTCGCGGCCAGAAGCGAGAGAGCACTGGGGAGCGCCGCCAATAAGGCCCTGTCAACAATGTCCGAGTGGATGAAATCCCATCACTGAAAACTGGCGCTTGACAAGACGGAGGCAATGTACCTAACAGGACGATCGGCGTTAATTTCGTAACGGCGGGCCACCCGATAGAATTGAGAAACAAGGTCAGTCCGTGCCTAGGGTTATCCTAGGCACGGACTGACCGGATTGGCACACGTGTAAAATACGTGGCCGAGAAGGCCTAAAAGGTCTCCCTAAACCTGGCGCAAATCATGCCTAGGGTCGCTGCGGTGGCAGAAGAAAAAGAAAGCACTTGGCCTCAGTGGCCGAATCAACAGCGTTATACGCCATTCTAGTATGGGGGGACATGGCACTGCGGACGGCGAAAAATAGAGGTGCACTAAATTCCACCCAACGAACAGTAGCAATCAAGGCAAGCCGGGCGCACCAGACGGTCTCGACTGAAGCTCTTCTGGTCTTAGCGAAGATGCTGCCATGGGAACTTTTTAGCGGCTGAAAGAAGTAAAATGTCTCTAGACTAAGATGTGGTCTCACCAGGGCCAGAAGTGTCACATTATCGGCCTGGCAAAGGGAATGGGCGCAGGTAAGACCCGGTGTGACCACAGGGAGCTGGACCAAGAGTCTTATATCAGACCTCAGGGTGGTACGACCGTCACGGAACTTTCTTACTGGACAACCCAGGTACTGACCGTACACGGCCAGTTCCAGAGTTACATGTCATCCAGAGTGTTCCAGAGTTACTTGAAAAGGACACGGCCAGTTGTTAAGTTACATGTCAAGGATTGAAAAGGTCAGCAGCGATATTTTTGTACTGTGTGACTCTGGGGAGGCGGACACCGTAAAGCATGTGCTGCGGTGCTATACACTCAGGGAAGCGCGGGAAGCAGGACCAACCGCTGTGAAGAGCCGGCCCATTAGGGAGGTGGTCGCCCATGCTCGAGGGAGCATATCGAAAACACTATAAAATAACGTTTAACTTGCACCGAATCAACAAGCCCAATATACCCTCAGCACAGACCCTTAGCCTCTCCCTGAACCAGATATTACAGCAAGCGCTATAACTCATTCAGCCTACAGACGATATCATTGTTACTAAATGAGCTATCCGGTGGGCAATTCAGATTTTATGCATAAGGAAACAGTTTCACAAACGAACTACGCACAAACCATGGTTAAGCAAATAAAGAAACAATAATATTGCCCCTTGTTGTCGAACGCAAATATGACGCCATGGGCCTACTTTACCATGCAAACAACATGTTTTTTTTTTAAAGGGTAATATACGCCGGATGCCTTTGCCTTTTGGTACGTACAAATACCCGTCAAGATAACAAAAAATTGACAAATTTCGCTTTAATCGATTTTGAAAATGCACTTTCCTCAACAGCTTCAGGCGGAAACTCTCTTAAAAAAAAACCTTGTTACTCTTTAATTTATAGAAAACCGGAGCACACTGCAAGTAAGATATACGCTTTATAGTAAAATATATGTATAAAATGTGCGTACATGGTTTGGATTGTTTTATTCTAAGCAATGCAAAACGAAACTAGCCTAAACATTACGGTAACGATTAATCTCAATTTCTAAAACAACGATACGTGGTCTGCCACCTACCACTTATATCTATCCCTGGATTTGCAAACGGTTCCATTTCGTGTGTACTCGTCCTCATCAGCAGCAGAGTTTGCGTTGCCATGCATGTATGCGCTGTGCAGAGTGTTTTAATTGGTGAGTACCTGGGCGTGATAAAACGCTTGTTTTGAATATAATCTTTACTTTTCAAAAATAACAAAAATCGACCGTTTTAGGTTTTTCCTCTAAGTAACAATACACAATTAGATAGCGAGATCATATACATTTTCGAAAACTGGTCATCTAGCGTTAAAATAAAGAGCGAGATTCGATGTTTTCGTGTTTGTACGCAATACGCGGGTATTTCCCACTTTTATATACCCACTTACTTTGCACTTGGTGCTGCAATCTCACGGGCTAACTATAGTGGTAATTTTTTTATCGTGAACAAATTATTATTATTATTATTATTATTATTATTATTATTATTATTATTATTATTATTATTTTTATTATTATTATTATTATTATTATTATTATTATTATTATTATTATTATTATTGTTATTCTTTTTTTATAGAAGTAACTGGAAAATGCATTATGCACAGCGGGCGACGTTGTTAAAGCCTCGGTAGTGTGGGACTCGCACCCACTAAAATCCAGTCGTACTCTTTGCCCCTTGACGGGGGATGGCCGCAGTACTGTCTTCTCGAGATTACTTCACCTGGCCACTCTTCTTGCCATTTAGGCTGCTCGGCTTTGTGCGGCGGTTATTTTCGCCTCAGAGATACCTTGCGCGAGTGGGTAGGTAAGCGAGCCGTGTTTGAGGCTGTACCATTTTTTAAGATCAGAAAGTATTGATCTTGTCCAATATCCAGGATGGCCCGGCTGGATTGCTTCCCATTGTTGGCTCCATTCGCGTAGTGTGTCGGTTCTGCTGACTAGTGTGCCCTCCGTCAGAACGTTGGTTACAGGGTTTTTGATGCCAATTTTTTTACTCTTAAGTCTCAGGGAATTTGTCTGGAAAGAACCTGTACGGCTGCTGTGGAAGCCGTGCGACTTGCTCGTGTTATGTTAAGCGCCATAGGTCTTTGGGTCTTGTTGAGGCGACGTGTTGTAGCTCTTGTAGTCGTGCGTTCTCATAAGGGTGCGGCGTATAACATAATGCTGTCTATTACTGATTCTAAGAGTCGGCGCCGAGAGTCGCTTGCTCCTCTGGTCCGTGGGAGGATTTTCCGTAACTCTGCTGAGGCTTTGGCTGTTTTTTAGCTGCATAGCGCACATGAGGTGTTCCTGTGAGAGCTCTATCCAGGATTACGCCCAGGTACTTGAGCACGGGCATGGGTGTTATTGGATGACCTTCCAGGTGTAAATTTAGATTGCGTGGAGGACGCTTCAGACCGTTTAGAAGGATTGCTTCAATTTTTTGTGAAGCCAGTTTGAGGCCAAGCGTGCGGAGGTGTTGTCGGATATCCGCCAAGGCTCCGTTGGTTGTACCTTCGAGCAAATCCTCGTCACTGGTGGTAACGATCAGTGCCAGATCGTCTGCAAAAACGATAGAAAAACTCCCGGGGGATGCGGCAGTCTTAGTACTCCATCGTAGGTTATGTTCCACAGGGTTGGTCCCAGTACAGATCTTTGGGGAACCCCGGCAGTGACGGCGTAGTCCACTCCATCGTATGTAGATGCTCGGTCCTTTAGCTACGACGCTAGAATACGTCGTAGGTAGGGAGACACGCCTTTATTTCCAAGTGCTTGGTGTATGGCGTCCCACGACAGCGTATATTATTATTATTGAAAATTTGCATTTTCGGAGCTGAGATTGACCATTAACCTACACTTTCTACCGATATATGTGGTTTTGTTTTCAATATTTTATTTTTACATAGTCATTTCGAGAGAGTTAATTATCCAATTAACTACAGCATTACTCGTGATATCAGTACAGATATCATTTTTTTTATTCAGTCAAGAGAGCGCGATGATGATGGTTGCTAAAATGCTTTAGTGCCACTAGCAGCTTAGTCCATGTCCATCTAAGATATCAATCAAGACTTCAATTATATTTATTTCACTCAGATTGAGTATAATGTACAGTTCAAGATGTTTCTTCATAATACTCTTTCTTCTGCACGCTTTGGGCGAGAGAAGTAGTGCAACGATTTGTTGTCCAACGCTGTGCATTCCACTGCATGGTACTTGGCACACCTCTGTAGGCAGAACCGGCACGTGCACAACTCGTACTCCTCGTGAAAGGCTGCGTCTAAACATACCAGGTAGTGATAACCATGCACTATGTACCTGGTGTATACTTGGCGACTGTCACATACAGGACCAGACCAAAGGTGCACGGCATTGAAAACGTCCAAACCACCGACCTCCCATCTGGCCTGATCGACTTTAGCTGCCCATTCGGAAATAAAACATTTGTATGGTACTGTACGCGGCATCTTCAGCCTTAGTCGGATTGTTTCAATAGCCGGTGGACAGCCTGACATGAGATCTACAAAGTGACTCCATGCTCGAATAGGCAAGCAAAGCAGTCGCTTCATATATAATGAGAAACATCTCTCAAGCTGGTTAAATTTTGCCAGTGTGGGTGGTTCCACACCCTGTCAAGGCCATACATCAGCCCCGGAACAATCTTAAGCATTAAGAGCCTCACTGCTGAGAAAGCGGACAGCCTGCGGACATTGCCTAATTCCCCGTAAAGAGAGACAAGTGCCTTCCGTGCTGTTTCGTTTATATGTGCTGTGAACGTCGTTCCCGTATAATGAACTCAAAGGCCAAGATACTGGAAAGAGTTCACAAACCCCAATAGTTAGCTGCAGCAACGTATAACGTATCTGGCAGACAATCGACCTCCACGCCAGAATTTCATGGCATTGGTCTTCTTAGTGTTTTTCTCAAGTTCCTTTGAGGCTAGGAACGCCTCTATCATAAAGGTAATGCGCTTGATGGCACCTAGGTTACGATGAGCGACCACGATACCATTTGCATACATAACCACTAAGGCTCTTTGGTACTCCTGTCGGACGTAACCGACGAGATCAGCAAAGAGAAATGTAAACGAGACGCAGCTCAGCGGGTCTCCTTGCAGAGTTCTCACATTTTGCTTAATTTCCAATGTATCCTGCTCACCGTCTACCAACAAGATGTCCTCCTCAAAGAAACTTGCTATTACACTTAGGAGAGAGTCACCCACTCCTGCTCGTTGGAATGCTTCAACCAGCAGATAGCGAGGGGTTTTGTCAATGGCTTTGACGCAGTCAATAAAGACTGCATACAGATGAACTCTGGGTTGTGCCACAGCTCGCTCGATTTCTGACTGGAGAACGTAGATTGCATCACGGATGCCTCAGCTTCTCCTAAAGCCGAATTGCTCCGGTGGAAGTGCCTCTTCGGCCACGTGCTCAATTCGCTGAATAACCAACCTACAGAACATCTTCTTAAATGTGCGTTCTGACGCCACTCCGCGGTAGAGATTTGGATCCTGTTTGTCATCACCATGCCTACCCTTGAACCGAAGAGAAAGCCTGGCGACATGCCAGACTTTAGGCATCCGCCCCCTCTTTATAATTTCATTAAAGAAATCACAAAGAGTTTCTGCCAAGAGAGGGAGAGTGACTGGATCCAATGCTCATAGCAGACCTGATTGGGCCCTGAGCTCTTTCTCTTCGGGAGTGACCGTAGGACCTGGCACACCTCCTCCACTTCGAACGGCAGATTTATGTTGTGCTGCTCCAATGTAAGCGGATGCTGTACGATTGGAGATACGGCCGCAACGTCACGATTGAATAAGAGATTAGTTAGGTGCCTTTTTACCTGTCCGTCACTAAGCGGATTCACCGCCCTACGAGATCGCACGATGTAAGCTGAGGGCTCTCGTTCTGCTCTTTCGAGCAGCCGTCGTTCCTCCCGCCTCGCGTGTTCCCTTTTATGGTCATAGCAGAGTCTTATATAGGCCTTTCTACGCTCAAAGTAGTCCCGCCTGACTTGCAGTGATGATGGTGCTCTGGCTCTTGCTTGGCTGAGAAGTCCGGGCACTTCACCGTGGGCGAGGTAGCAGGCTCGAGAGTACCACGAACGTGATCTCTTCTGCCATAACCTTTTCCACTTTACTGCACTTCTCATCGTCCTCTCCAGCTGGTCACAGGTAGTATCGATGTCAGGGCTTACCTCAAGACCGCCCACCGCTCTGTCTAAAAGAGATGGATTAATCCGTCTCATTGCACACCAGCGCGGCGGATTATGTCGGTCTCGCCAAATACCGGGAACATCGACAACGGCCAACACTGGTTGGTGTTTTCGCGCCGCTTCATCGAGAACATCGAAGTTTTCAATTTCACGGCTGACAACGTTGTGAAACAACAGGTCGATGGTGCTGCATCCATTGTGACGTAAATATGTATAGTCTTTGCACGCGTTTGCAAATCCTAGACCAATATTTTCCATCACCTGAAGCAGCACCTCGCCTTTATCATCGTTGGCCCCATAATCGATTCTGGCATTGAAATCACCACCGACGATAGTTGGCATGGTCAGGTTTAAATCTGAAAGTCCAAAGCTTACCGTCTCAGCAACCTCTGCAGAATCGAATGTGGGTGGGAAATAAAATACAGCGACGTTTACCCTCCCAGAGGAGAGCACCACGCAGTATTCGTCTTTCCTAAGGCATTGCATCGGTGGTAAGCGTTTATGTAGGTAGATAGATAACCTACCCACAGGTCTTCTCTGACCTCCCGCAGGTAAGACAGCCAGCTGGTGAAACCCCCGCATATTATTGATATGCAGTTCGTCCCGCTGAAATGTCTCCGTGAGGAGTGCAACGTCAACCAACTTAAACATGTCATCACGTGCAAGATCCATTGCCCCCTTAAGTCCCTCACAATTCCAGAGAAGCACTCGTAGAGGTATGTTTGCCGCTACGCTTGCAATTCTAATATTGACACGATGCGATCAATGCTTTGAGCAGATAACTTCATATTTAGAAATATATATATACATATATATATGCAGCCTGCCAGGAAAATAAGGAAAAAAGGCATCTTACAACGTGAGCGCACGCAAGACTAATGCAGTGTCTGTTTTTGCAGGTAAATCATCTCTCGTCTGGTCGATCTTATATTTTGCCGCCTTCATCATCGTCAGTTCCCTCTATACTCGGTCGCTAACGGTCGCTTTCCCCACTAACACCGATGTAAACAAACAGCATGCACGGCACATTTAATGCATGTGATTGACCTCAAAGTGAACTCAACCAGAGCGTTACCCTCTAAATCTAATCCAGAAAGATCGTGGTTCCCCTTGCCTTTGACGTTACAGAGTTGGCCCCTAAGCATCAGCCTCGGCGACAAACCCGAATGCCAAACCGTCAAGAAAGGAAGACGGCGAACCTATGCCGATAACGATCCAGAGTGCAAATACAGGTATATCGCTACATTATGTCGCTACTTTGCAATATATATATATATATATATATATATGTGAAACGCTAACATGTATTATATTTGCACATGTACGTTTATTATATGTACACACTTCTACACATATATTGTTTATGTATATGCATAATACAAGTATTTGTGTATGGATGTACGTTCCAGGCGTTCCTGTCAAAATAGGAAAAACGATAATTCCCAATTATATTAATGGTGTTTACTTAAAATCTACGCTGAAACAAGTAGTTAGGTCGCTCGTTGTTATTTTAGTGGTTTGTTCACTCACATACATGAGTTCCGCTCGCATAATTGGCGCAGAAGCGATGCCATTGAAACCCGCTCTCGAGTTGTGTAGCGCGCGGCCCGGCACATTATCGATAATATGCTAGATCACTCATTTTGTTCCGGTGACTGACTCTAGCTTCCCGTATCGGTCACATATTGGTAGAAGAAAAAAAATATATATATATTT
>QVRM01003705.1:0-49862 GCA_003439945.1 Dermanyssus gallinae | reverse complement strand
AATCTCCCAACTAGTGTGGCTAGGAATATCTGAACCACAAGTCGATTTCCAATAGATTGCGCCTCTTCACTGGTCCGCCGTAGAACGGTAGCCAATTTCAGCCTTTTTCTCTTAATGGAATTTAGAACAAGTGGTTGCCCTGAGTTGGGCCTGCTACGCATAGAAAGAAACTTATGTTTTTCAAAGAGCACACACATATGCATATGTGGGAACGCTCTATAGGCGTGTTGTGCCGTCACATCCTAATCTAGAAGTCTAAAGACCGACTCTAACCAGAGTAAGTCACCCAGGAAAAGGTACTTTAGAGACTCGTGGATCAAGAGGTTCTCCTGCGTAATCGAGGATAATTAGGATGATGAGGCCCATGTTTTAAAAACGTAACTTCTGTGTTACAAACGGCTCTATTTCTATGTGGCTCCGTACATACTTTCAGATGATCTTTGGAGTTTTAAAGCGTTAATTTTCCCTCTCAAAAGTGATCTGCGGGAAGTAGGCATACTTTTCAACCACTGTCACCGGTAAACGCGTCGTTACTATAGTCAAGAGCTTGAATATGTGCACTGGAAAAGTCTGCATATTTCCAGCAGCAGCAGTTCATACATCATATGCAAACGGCTACACTTAAGCAGTGTATTCGTGGTGCCTTATGCATGCTTATCCTAGCGTCGAGAGTAAGACGCGTCGTCCTTGTAGTGCGAAGGTGCGGAAGGCGTTCAAAATGTAGTGAACGGCCAACAGACAATTGCAAAGCTAGTCACAGAAAGAAGCACAAACACCTGTCATTGCGTAGTAGTACACGGGGAAAGGTAGGTTGAAAATTATTCAGGCTGTCAAAGGTATTGAACTAGTTTCAACATCAGCAAATGCATGGCGTTGCTACTGCTCTTGTCCTGAAAATGAATAGACTAGCAGAACGGTGCATGACACATATATTTCCTCAACAGGCACCCAACAGTGCAAGACTCAGTCGAGTGCGGACTAACGAGCGTGCCCGCGCATCTTTGAAAGCATAGCTAGAAGCGACTCGGGAGGATGCAGAACTGCAGAGGACTGTGGGTAATAAGGTTAGCGTTAATACACGATGACAATTCTAGACGCATTGAAAAAAATGCACTTTGCAACACACAGTGTATTATATAGCTTAGAGCGCGTACAAACTAGATGTGGCAAGTATAAAGAAATAGCAAGAAGACGGAAAGTCAAACATTAGTAGTTGCAAATGTTGGTTCTAAGTTGCCTTGCGTATATAAACAGTAATATGGCATTTTAGTATAATAATTTACCTGGGTTTTGCAGCATTATTTGATAGAACTTTGATGACTTTGTCATTTAGGGCTTTTTCAGAGGAAACCAGGAGCAAATGTATTTAACTGTGCATTAATGATCTCATCGGAATTTAGGTGTATGGGTTAACCTGTCCCTGGACAACGATTCGGTCACTGACTGTACCGAATGTCGGTGAGTAGCATATGTATATATATATATATATATATAACCATTTTGTTTGAACAAGGTCTAAATGAATAATACGATGAGCTTAATGGCGACAAGTTCCGATAGGGTGGTAGGCCCAAAGGCAATTTTTTTATGGCCATATATTAAGAAGGCCACTTCAACTCCGCGCACTTGTTACATTTACTTGTTATCTCTCAAGTACCTTTATTTTGAATATTCTATTAAAAGTATTGTCGCTACGTTTAAATACGGAAATTACCTAACAAGTTAATAATTTAAACTTACTTTAAATTCACTAAGCATGTTTTGCAATATATAGTGGCCTACCTTGGTTCTGTTAAACTCTCATGACTTCACACAGAAGTCTTTGGTCATGAAATAACATATTATAACATATTTACTTCTGATTGATAGTCATCAACGTTTCATAGCCACAAAGAAAAATAATATTTTAAGGAATACGGATTTTGCGAGGTCCAGTTGTTCAAGGATTCTCCCCTTAAATGGGAGTGGGCTTTGCTCGTTTGTCTATTTAATCACATGTTACGATTTTTTGTTTTCGCAGTCTTATGAAAGTATTTGAATATAATCTGAATTTTACGTGTCTTTCGTTAGAACTATGGTGATCTAGCGCCATAAATTATCCAAGAGAAACGAAACGAAGATGTGCAGCTGCCTGGTCGGCGTCATAGAAGCAGCACGTAACACCAACGTGGCAATAACTAAATGGCGAAGCTGAGTTGATGGATTGCCAACCCTCTGCACCCATCCGATATCCCGCTAATGGATGAACGCAGCCGTGCCCCGCCGTGGGCTGGACAGGCGTTAAAAGTGACATAATTTTGAGCCATCGACCAAAATTATAGTTATTGTTCACCCCTACCACGATCCCCGGGGCCAACGTTTTCCAATGTGTGAGTCAATGTTAAACTCGCAAAATAAAGTAGACATGCATTGAGGAAATTCTCGGTAAGTAAAAATGGTTGGAAAAGATGACTCAACCAAATCGGAAAAAAAACGCACTCGGCAAAGTTCGAGGAATGCTTTGAATAAACACACACACACACACACAGAAGGTCATCACAATGGGCATTTCATTTTCACACGGAATTCCATACGGGATTTAGTGAGTTTGTTAGAACGCCGAATAATAATAAGGCAACGTGCTCGCAAATGCAAACAAAGTCGTCCGCTCGTACAACGTCTTTCAACTATAGGTAAAAAAAAACGTGGATAATTATAAATATTCCCTCTGCGTGGCTGCCCCCCCTATAAAACGCACAACTATCCCAACAGCAGGATCGCAGGCCTGATCCAGACTGGGATCAGATCAAAAGCATTTGTTTTACTTCGCGAGCGAAGAGGAGGTTCGTGGTGAGGCATCTAAAATATATATATATATATATATATATATATATACCGACTCTTTAGCCCCCTCAATGGTCGGTACGGACGCAGCCCGTCCTGGAAATGCCTTGAGTTATGCCCCAGCGGGCTGTGCACATGTTCTTACATCACAAATGTATATATATATATATCATTTTCTGCAAAATGCCTTTAATTGCCACAATGATTAAAATTGTGCATTTATGGAAAGTATAAGCTTAATAAAGAATTACTGAATTTAAATACATTTGCCGTCCGGAGACAGTCTCATGTCAGGTAAAAAGTATTAAAATAAGCATTGAGTTTTGCACATTTAGACCAATGACGCTGGGAGCAGTTTTTTCAGAAATATGAGTCCCTACCAAAGCTAGTATTTTGCATAGATACATTTTCTATGCACCTTGGAGACGAAATCTTAGACACGGTTCCCGTGCATGTTAAATGCCAGTCCCCACGCATATTGAATACGGTTTACATACACACGCCTCAAGTTTACAATAAAAAAGATGATCATCTCCAGAGCATGGCCGGATTATGACAAAAAAAAAATTATGACTACCTTCTACATCGCTTTAGCAAGATGCGACTGCCACTGTCGCCAGGATTGCCTTTTTTGGGTGGATATTGCTATGTTTGTCATCGTGTTGAGGCGTTTAGAGGCTTTCACCGTGGAATATGGGTACGCATAACGGCTATTAAGTGCTCCAGATAGGAAAATGCTCAGTTGATTAAACATATTTCGATTTTTTTTTCAGTCGAAGCATGCCAAAGCAAAGTCCAGTCGAAGCATGCTAAGAGGCTAAAAAGGTAAAGACGAAATTATGGTATGTAGTAGTCTCTTAACAGCCAATATTCCGAGCAAGTGTGCAATATTATGCCAATAGCCCATCCTAAAAAAAACCTTTGTAAAACGGCCCACACGGATTGTACTAAGGAAAGTCAATATCGACGGCCCGCTGTGAGAGATTGCAGGCCGGCGTGTTAATAACCCAGGTGTTTATTCATCATTGTGACAGTAGGGCATTTGAAGAATTGTGTGTGCTGATCTATCTTGGTGTGCACATGTGCGTTGCGCACCACCATGGTGTCATCCTTCACACATCTAAGAAGTTTTCGAGCTGACCCTCAGCCAAGACGTAACGTCCACGGGACTGATTTTCGCATTGCTTCATAGACGGACCCCTATAAATACAAATGTGCAGCGGTCGGGCTCGAACCCGCGCACCTATGTGTCTTTTCCGGTTGCGAGGCGGAGGCTTAATCCATCACGCCACCGGGCTCGACTCTTCACACATATAAAAATACTGTGTGGATTCGAAGATTCTGCAATAGAGGAGTTTAGAAGACTTCTAAAAGCCTGTATATAAAAAGCTGTCTGGAATGTATTGCTTTAAACTTAATTGCTAAATTGGTTGTTTAGCAATAAAACACAGAAGCGTTGTGAGAGTATGTGTAAGACGTTTTAGATTGATATGACAAAATCAATTTGATAGACTAGTGGAGTTTGTGCAAAGGCGCAGCACAATTCACATGATCAAAGGCCTTTGAAAGATGAAAATAAAAACATAAAAAATTACACTTCTTGTTTAAAAAAAGACCATTGCTGTGAATTACTATGACTGTGTGTCCGTTGACTGCCCTTTGGAGATTTTTTTCACAGAACGTAATTTGTCTATCATTGTATATATATATATACATTTAAGATTTATATATATATACATTTTTTTATAAGTTTCAAACGTGGTTTATTCAACGGAACTGCATATTGCAATGCTTAGGTTCTCAGTAAATAAAAATGGTTACAAACTAAATCAAACATTGAGGCAAAAGTCACACTCGAGTGTGAATATTTCAAAGAATGATTTGAATAAGCGCAATTACACAATACGTAATCACAACAAGTATCATTACAAGGATTTATATACAGCTTTGGTACAATGCACAGCAATAAGTGAGGCAACACGCTCTCACATACGCGCAAATGAAATGAGACACTCATACAGCATCTATATAGTACACAACGACATCAGGTAAAAACACACTGAAATATTAAAAACTATTTAATCTAGGAACATGATCTCTTATAAAAAGCACTACTAGACCCGCTTTCGGATATAACTAGATCACCGGCCTGATTCAGACTGTAAAATTAAATACCATTTTTTTTTAACTTCGCGAGCAAAGAGGTGCTTTGATCTGAGACATCTAATATTTTTAGAAATGCTATACGGTAGAAGAATTATATATATATATATAATTTTCGATGAACTCACTAGTGTTCTTCTTACAAATCTGTATTATGATAGACTTACGGGACAAGCCCGGAAGAGCGCAATCCGTGTCTGTCGGACGCGAGAGAGTATTTAGATAACAGTTATCTGATTTTGCAGTATGTTAATTACGTAACAACACCGACATCCTCTTGAATTTGAGAGCACACTGCAAAGTTTCGCACCAGCGCATTTTAAGAGCCTACAATATATAATAGGTCTAAATATATACACATGCTGCATTCTACCTTTTATGTTACAAAAATGTCTGCTACACGTAATTTAATATGAAATACCTATATTCAATAATGATTCCAAAAGCGATTGTTTAGTTAATGTTAAAATAAATTGACCCTGCATATGGAAGATAAATTCAATTCAATTCAATTTCAATTCAGACGTGGTTTATTTACGGAACTGCATACATTCACATGCTTAAGTTCTCGTTAAGAAAAGTGGTACAAGGGTTTGGGAATAAAAGAAGAAAAAGAAGAAGATAAAGCAGCAGATAATACCTATACCATATTATTGGCGATACTGACATACAAGGCAAAGGAGCACACTGAGTTCTAACTTCATAAACATTATAACTCAAAATGACAGGTGAAAACTAAGAAATTAGATCATCGCTCTCAGTAGATTCCCTTTCTCCGTCATGTATTCCTATTTAAAAGCCATATCTTGACGTCTCGGGTAAAGCAGGTCAGGGACTTCGAGTGACGGATTTCATGCGGGATACTCTCCCATACGACGGGCAGTCTATATACAAGAGATTGGGTACTAGATCTTTTCTGTACCCGAGGTATCACAAAAGTGGTGGCCCGTCGCGAGGTTTTCCGCCGCTGAGGGACTAGAGGGAAGGCAACCTCAACAGGTACTAAACTACGACTGATCTTGAAGCCGAAAGTACCTACTTGAAGACGATACAGCGAATCGATGGATAGGATCTTATAATCACAATATATATATCTAACAGATTGGCTACGTCTCATCCCAAATATAGCCCTCAGTGCATCGTTCTGCATGACCTGAGCCCGATGCAGAACGTGATTATAACCACTACCCCACAAGAGAATGCCGTAAGTGAGTACCGGCACAAACAGCGTTTTGTAGATCAATATCAGTCCATCCAACGGAACTCCCACCCGACGCAAACGTCGCAAGGCCGATATAACTGCATAACATTTGGGTGTTATATGATCAATATGAGCGCGCCAACTTAAACCATCGTGTAATATGAGGCCTAAACATTTAGTAGTTGACGAGAACTTCAGACCGAATTCTGAAGAAAGCCGATCAAGATCCGCCCGCAACTTTAGTTGAGGAGAGCGAAACAGAGTGAGACTAGTCTTGCTAGCATTAACAACGAGGCCGAAATAATTAAAGATTTTAATTACCTCCTTCACTTGAGATAGTGAGCGCGGTATATCGAGGGCTGGAGAGTCAACCCTAAATAAAAGTGAAGTATCATCGGCAAAAGCTAGCGGTTTACCAATGCTCTCTTTTTCAATATTAAGCAGAATGAAATTAATTAGAATCAAAAAAAGAAACGGTCCTAGCACCGATCCTTGTGGAGTTCCAATATTAACAGATCTCCACGAGGAAACCACTTGCCCTATACGAACGGACTGCAATCTAGAAGATAGAAATGAATTAAACCACTCTACTGTACCTGCAGAACACCCAAGGTTTTGCAAGATTTGAAGAATGAAAGAATGGCGAACGCAATTGAATGCCGCAGTGACATCGAGAAAAACGCCTAGACAGGCTTTTGTCGATTCAACGGAGTCGGTTACAAACTGCCAGAGATGCGCGAGTGCCAGGCCCGTGGACCGACCGTGACGAAATCCAAATTGATTAGGCGAAAGAAAGCTGCAGGATTCGAGGAAGTGTTCCAGCTGCAAGAGAGCAAGCTTCTCGAATAGCTTTGAAATGCAGTCAACCAAGCTGATAGGTCGGTAGCTTTTAAGCTCCGCAACGTCGCCTTTCTTTTTGTAAATAGGTGTAACAAAAGAAGCCTTAAGGGCGGTTGGAAACACTCCAGATGCGAGTGAAAGGTTCGCTATGTGCGTAAGAGGACCAGCAATGTATGGAGTACCAAGTTTTAGAAGTTGAGCAGGAAGTCCCGTTGCACCGCAGCTCCAGCTCTGTTTCTGCTTAAGTAATATCGAGGTCACCTCCATTACTGTTACAGCGCGAAAACTGAAGGTAACGTCATTACAGGACCAAAGGTTCCTTAATCGCGGTCTAATATCGTCCTCAAGACGCAATGAAGAGACCGTCTCCAAACCCACCGACGCGAAGTAGCGGTTAAATTCGTCGGCTATTAAAACAGGATCTGTGGAAGTTTCTCCTGAAGAGGTGACAAGAGCAGTAGGCAACTCGGCCGAGCCTTTATGTTTACCACAGGACCTGTTAATGAACTGCCAGAGACGGCGGGAATCACCACGTAAGGTATCAAACCGCTCCTTATAGAACGCTGAACGAGCAATACGAACAGCGGTTTTGTACCTTTTCTGGCTCACCAGATAAGCATGTTTACTTTCTGGGGAATTAATCTTTTTGTGCCTAATGTACATTTTGTTGGCATGCTTTCTTAGGCGACGCAGTCCTGGCGAGAACACAAACGTGTCACCTTTTGACGCCTTCGTACGCTCTATGAGACGTAAACTGAATGATGTGTTATAAATACCCCGAAGGGTTTGTTGAAAATTCTCGAACGCTAAATTAACATCATTTGAGTCATAGACATTGCTCCAGGAAATATCACTTAGGCGATTTAAGAAGGTACCCACACCAGCAGCGTCATGAACCCGGGTGAAGATGGAAGTAGCGGCCTGATGCGTCGTTGAAGTTTCTCCGCATTTGAGCAGGGAGACGGCAACAGGGAAATGGTCCGAGAATGACAACGTATTTAAAACCACTGGTTGAACTTTAGAGAATGTAGAACAGCCCCTAATTGCAATGTGATCAATGCAAGTTCCAGAAAGAGGTCTCGTGACACGATCGATGAGATGCATTAGGTCGTTGCTAGTGAAGAAGGATATATAGTTCAACGGCGGGGGACTAGCGAGCAAGTTAACGTTCGAATCACCAAGGAGCAAACACGGAAGTAAAGAGTTAGATGGTAGAATATCATCTAATAGGTCAAGGAGAGTATCCCTATGTAGAGTACTACTCGAGTAAAACCCAATGATAAAACCTTCGAATTCGGACCCTTTCCGAAGATGTATACGAAGAGCTTGAACACACCCATCAAGGCTACTAAGCACTAGCGTGGATACAATCACACAGGTGGTACGGACATAGATTCCGACACCGCCTCCAAGCTTAGGCGTTTTACGATTGGATGTCACTAAGCTGAAGCCGTCAATGGCGAACAGAGAAGCATCGATGTCTTTTAGCCAAGTCTCGCTTATCACTGCTACATCTACGGATGACCACTCATCACAGAGTACGCTGCTCAGGTGTTCGTGCTGCCCCGATTTTTTTAATCCTTCTGTGCCAGCATTAAGATGAATTGCTGTAAACGAGCTAGTCACGGGGGGAATGTCGTGCCAGTCCTCGCAACTAGAAATATTAGAACAACTTCGTGGATCAGGGAGTATAAAATCGAGCATTAAAATAGTAAAAGAGAGTCAAATCAGGCTGATGGGATAGTGTAGCCTTAGGTTAAAAATGCTGATAAAAGCGGAGAAATTGTCACAAAGAATCTACTCAGACTGGCCGCAGCCTTCGGACAAATGGCTTTAAAAAAATTTATAAGAGGTTGAACAATTGCAGGAAGTTGCTTGCTCTTTGCAGGTACAGTCTTCTTGGGTTTTTGTGGCCCTCTAAGTAGAGATGGCGTCCGTTGATAGGAGTTTGTTGACTTCTTCTTCGATGGCATGGGCTTCTTCGAGGAGATCTCAGAAATTCCAGGCAGATTCACCCGAACTTCGGGACCTGAAGAAGTCTCCACGACTAGGGACCGGACCACAGCTGCATAGGAGACCTTAGCGGGGCCCGATTGACTAGATGAGATGACTTGAGGCTTATTTGGAGGGCATGAGTCCACTGTGTCCAGGACATTTAATGATTTGGCATCCGGAAGCTCCATATTGACTTGATGTATCAGCCTACATTCCATAAGAGCTTTCCTTTTTTCAATTTCACAAGCTCGAAGAGGACAGGCCGCTGATTGAGACGGATGCGGCCCTTTACAGTTTACACATCGAGGTGCGTTCTTGCAACTAGCCATAATATGACCCGGTAGGCCGCACCGCTTACACAATTGGCTGTTCCGACAGTTGGCGGCCGTGTGCCCAAGTCTCAGGCAATTATAACAGGCAGTGGGGGCTCCGGCGTGAAGGACAACTTTATGCATCTTGAACGCCAAAAATACCTCGGGAGGCGGTAATTTATTAAACTGCAAGATCACCCGGTCCGTGGGTACCACAATAGTTTCCTCGCCGCGCTTCCTTATGTAAGACTCTCTTTTTGCCATTGTGACACCGACGTCCTTAAGAGCAGACGTGATATCGTGCTCTGAAAAGCCTTTATCAACGTCAGTAATTCTAGCTCTGTAACAGCCTAGATCATGACTTTTTACTAATACAGGCACGTTGAGCAAGGACGATAACTGTGTGGCCTTGGCAACCTCCTCAGCAGAACTGAACCACACATGAAAGAAGCCAGATCTTGTTTCTGGCTTGCAAGCCGGAAAAAGTCGGTGCAGGTCAGCACAGAGCGCTAATACATCTTCATCGAATGGTTCAGCGACTTGCACTAGATTACCATCAACGACCCGATCAGCCCTGCGTCCGATGACGACTTTGAAGATACCTTTTGGCGGTCTATACTCGGACGATCTAATAGCGCCGATCTGTTTCTTCAGAGTATCCAATCTCTTTGCAGTATTTTTATTCACGACCGTCATCCAGCCATTTTGTGTTTCATCGATCGACAATTGCGTCTCTTCATCCGCGACGGCCGTCGGAATATCAACTGCGTTAGACTCATTAGAAACCTCGCTATTCGAGCCAGAACCAGTTGGCTTATTAACGCACGGTGCCGTTATATTTCGATCAGTCATGGTTTTCGCGGCACGGGTAGAGCCCACTCGCCTATCTTTCTTCTCTATCCTGGACGCAAGAATCACGTTCCTTTTCAGCGTCGCCACTGCTCTCCCAGTCACCATAATTGATGGCGAGTGGGAAGAGCGAGAGGCAGCAGGATATTGCTGACCACTCTAGAACCGGGACAAGATGTTTATAAACAGAAGGCCGTGGCGCCACCCCGATGAAGAACAGCTGGTATGTCGTCACTGCACTGACAGATACTTGGGTACGTTGAATCAGCTGGCCAGTCAAGCACTTCCGTCCATTGCCTTAATCGACGGAACAAAAGAACATGGCACGACAAAAGAGATACACAATACACTCTACACGTAGAAGGCGTCGCCACAAGAACCACCTCACAAGGCGCCCAACACGTCTCTACCAGCTCCAACCGGAACTCAGAGTGGAGCACATCCGAGTCAAACAAGCGTCGCATCCAACCGCCACCGCCGAATCGAGACAACACAGCACAAGGCGAGAGTCACTCAAAGCATGACCAAACACCTCGACGTTCGAACGTCGAATGAAAATGTTGACACCGTTTTATAGGGCGCGCAAATAACTTCTTTCTACTTATAAATGTATTGTCCTAGAATATCGTATGAAAAAAAATATGAGTTCATTGCCAGTGATAATGTGGTTCCGTAATCTTCAATGACCGTAATTGTTACAGGCTAATTAGCTCTAAAGTTAATCTTTGTCCCTCTGAGCATCAGGGTTTAATTATCGCGTCGACCTACGCCCTCAACTTATAGGCTTCGCTATAACAGGTAGACTTGTATAAAGTGGTTTGTAGAAATCTCCTAATATTTTATTTGTTAGTATGGCAGCATCATTATTAGATATACGAACAGCTGTGTGGCTTACTCACTTTTCCTGGCTCACCATGTTAACTTGAAGGGTGTTATAATCAAACAGAGAAAATTTTTCTAGTTAGCCTAGTCGTGACAGACTATATGCTCGTTATCGCAGGGGAATACTTGATATGGCAGCAACATTATACAATATACAAACATACACGTGACAAACAAAGCCAGCTCCCAAGCAAGAACTACAATCATTGAGAAAATGGCTCATAAATGTGCTTTGACAGATGTATAGTCAGCTTATGTGCATACAGTTGTATAGGTTAACCGTATATGCGTAGACCATTTCAATGGGATTCCAGACCTTTGATTGCACAATGAAAGTTGTCCTCAATTGAACCACCCTCTGAGGTGGGGGACTCTCTCTCTCTCTCTCTATATATATATATATATAGGGAAATATGAACAATTAACTACACTTTGGCTTGTGAGGAGTATATATATATATATATATATATATATATATATACATCGTGCATTTCACAGCAAGTATCCCGGCGAGACGAAGCCATCGTACCTAGTAAGTGATTGTTCGACCTGCGGTACGATGTGACGGACTGAGCTTTCCGTTTTCCTTTCTCTGCACGTCCACTGTCCAAGGCCACCCAACGGGCGACTGGCTGCGAACGCAATAAGAGAAAACGCATAGCAGATAACACGTCGCCTAAGTAGTGTCTGCATATCGAGGCAAAGCTAAAGCCAAGCGACTCGTTTTCCCTAGTGAAGCTTAGAAAATGTAGGACGCATTGCGGAGACGAGTGAGGTACTCTTCTACAATACGGATACCTGTACTGTTCTTCGTTCTGGTGGTGCTGCTAGCCTGGCTGAAGCCATCGATCAGAGTAGCCCTTATGGCGATTCATCCGTCAGAGGCGCAAAGAAGAATATATATATATATATATGTATATATATATATATATATATATATATATATATATATATATATATATATAATTGTTATATATATTTATATATATAGTATTTTCTGTAACATACATTTAATTTTCAAAATTATTGCGGCTGTGTTAATTATGGAGATTCTAAGCTCACTGACGAGTGATTAAATTTAAATACATTTGCCATCTGGACAAAACGGTTCTATTTATAAATATCTCACAGTCGAATCGGCAGCTAGGTACGTAATTTTGCTCTCGGTTCAATTGTTCGAAGCAAAGAACTGATCCCAAATCACGTTACATGACACGTCCGTTGTGTCTACTATTTAGCATTCATGTTACACTTATTAATATGCATTAATTGGACTACTTAAACTACAATCTATTCATCAACCGCAATTATAGTTGCGTATGCTAATTGCGACAACTATTCTATGGCTATAAGTCCGATATAGTTCTGCATATACTTACTGTCTGCTTTGCCATACAACTGTGTACGTATTAATTTCAATATTCTCATGTCCCGTGCGGCCGACCTTTTTGGAGAATCGTTCCGACCTACGTGCGTAGTCCTAGCTGTCGTCGAAACTAATCTCGCTGCTTCCTGAATATGGATGGGTGTTCTGCGCGGTTTGGCCGATGCCTTAAGGACTTTTTTGAATGCTTATTGATTTGCTGCTCACTGTGTTTTATAGATAGCGGACAGGTTTGCCCTCTGCTCATGAAACACCCTTTAACAGAAACGCTATTCCTTCTGTGCTCAACATATCGACGCCAAACGTGGCGCTTTTTGCAGATATTGACTTCACACTGCAGAACATATCGTTTTTTGGCAAGTACGACTAAAAAAATCCTTTTGGGGCTGACTCTCAGCCAAGATTTGACGTCTATGGGACTGCTCCACCGCTGCAAATGTGCAACGGTGGGGCTCGAACCCGAGCACCTGCTATGTTTCTCCTCCGAGGCGCAGGCGGAATGCACCACGCCACGGGGCTTGACTGGCACGTACGACTACCGCATAGTAAGTAAGCGACCGCTCAATAACGTTGACCTGACTCCGCTGTTGCCAGGTTGTTGCTGGGCATATATACTCGAACCACTAAAAATATATGTTTACAGACTGCTTTTCGATGCCGAAAGAGGACACATTTTAGATGTGGCTAAACCGTACTATAAATAAACTATCGCAACGTGATTAATAGTTGCTTGAATAGTTTTTACTAAATATCAAATTACTTCTACACTTCAGAATACAGTTCTGAGAAAAAGAAGTTGTGGAGATATTTTCGCTGTTCATGGCGCTATGGAGTAAAGCTTTGTTAAATTTCCTTGCTGCGTTATGGGGAGTTACATAATGTTTAAAGGTGCAGTTCGATGTATATCTTCTGCGGACTACAGAAAGTCCGCAGATGTATGTTCTGGTAAACTTGTGTAAGTGTCTCACGTATCTGTTTGGATGTTTTTCCACCCTAGGCGTGTAATAAAGCCTACAGATAAACACCCTAGTTGTAAAAAATGTAAGATCGATACGGATGTTTCATGGTTCTATTTGCAGAGCCGATATCTACAGGGTGATTTAAAATGCGATCGCAAAAAACAGTGACCGCCGTTCTACTAGGCGACGTACAAAGTACATTCCAGTTATATATATATATATATATATATATACGTACGCGTCTTTTTCTGTATTCTAGCCACTGCGCAACTGTCCATTACAACAGTGCCTTTCTAGGGATCGTACAATCTTGGCTCAGCCATTCAGTTTATTCTTTGAGACACCACGAATGGTGTTAGCATCCAAACAGATAGCGTGGCAGTGGTGGTTAAGCTGTGTGCCGCAAAGTAGCTCAGAGACCTTCAATTTGCGGTAAAAGTACATCAGTGTCAAATTCCGTTTGGGTCCCATTGAACAACAGCCTAAGGAAAAGCATAGTTTGATTTCCAGCAAAACGTCTTTACCGGATCCCTCGTACCTCGGCATCCTTGTACCGAATATCACGGGAGACTGTGTTTCTAGCTGCCAAATTTGGGATACAAAACTGAGTATCTAAAACAAAAAGAAAAATTTAATTTGCATAGACCCTCATAACAACATGTCTTGATACCTACAATTCCGTGATTACTTAGTGACACCGACAATTATAGCAGCTGAGTTTGGCATTGTATTTTTGACATACACGAATAATATTAGAAATATTTAGCAAAGCGTAACGAGATCATTATGGCAGGTTTGCAGGTTCGGCAGATTGCTAACACAGGTTTTGATGTACCTTCTTGTGCAACCAGGCCCGGCAGGTCAGGCACAAATGCCTATTTTAAAAGCCACGCGAAGATGGAGCGAATCACGTCCACGTTAGCAGACGATTGCTCTCCGTCCTCTTTTCGTTGATTGGCAGCATCTAGCCATGCGCGAAAATTAATGTACTCCTGAGAACTTGTTTTCTTACGTTTTTTTTCACCTCATTAATTCATTGGCTGAAGCACAGCGTTGAACACTGATATACTTTGGCATTCTAAATGTAAGTAAACGATCGCAGACGCATATGCCTGCATTTGTAGGGTGCGGCAAGAGGGTTTGTTAAGTGTTCATTTGGGGGTCTGTTTCTAATTTCAGCCGTACCGAAATGACGGTTTTGACAGCTAGGCATTTGTAAATATTATTGCTCTCTTGCTTTGCACTTTCTCGCCCGGTGGGACGGTCGCTGAAGTGTTCAAATTGTATATAATGACGATTGTACTGTAATTATGTACCATCTTGAAATGCAAAGTTATTGGGAAATAAACGATATGTGTAAAATATCATTGTTCTATACAATTTCACCATTCATATACCGCATATAGACCCGGATTGGATCGAGTATTATACTCTCCCCCCGGCGTTTAGTTCCACACTATCCTCCATTGACATCGGAGGTTGTGCGTAAAGCATTTTCCACCTCTACAAAAAAAAACGTTACTTTTAGGCATGGAAGGTGCTTTCTGATTTAATACATAGTTGAGTTTATGGATGGAACTGCCCTTTTACATTTTTTGAAAGAAAAATAGGTTTTTCAGTAATAATAAATCAGTTGGCACATAATCACGAAATTACAACAATCTACACACATTGTTCACACAATTACACACGTTTGCACAATTTCATTTATTACATATTTTACATACCCTAACGCATCTTGGTTACATGTTGCACAACTGCCCTCGTGAATTCCCTCACAAACGACAGTTATTAAACTTCTCGAGGAAGAAAGTCCTAAATAGACGGCAGGCGATACTCGAAAAACTCTCTGCTAGAATTGTTAAAAACTAAGGATTTCACAAACGTTGTAATGTGATTGTTAAAGCGGCTGGCCACCGCAGTGAGTAGGAAAGAGGTTTCCAATGGGGTTTTACCGCTTATCATTTTGAACGCAAGCAGAGCAACATGCACATAATACATTTCATTACCGAAAGCAATTCATATGCGGCAAACAGCTCAGCTGATCGCTTCATCCGATTGCCCTGGTGCATTGCTCTCGATGACTTAGGCACGATGAGATATTCCTCTATCGTATTGTAGTTGTGTACCATCTTGAAATGCAAAGTTATTGCGAAATAAACATTATGTATGTAAGATATTCCTATATAGCCCCCTCCCTAAACGGGAAAAGCTATACATTGTACCGGCAATAGCAACGTCTAACAGACGAAAAGGAGACATCGCCGTCACGCTCTGTAAGCTCAAGACGCAATAACATTGAGGTTTTATCCTGCTATGTGAGTTTAACATGACCAAGTTTAACTGCCTGTCTTCTTTCAGATAGGCATGATATGGACCAATCAATTGTTACCGGTGCGCATCACAAACACTCTAACATTTAAAGAAAAAACAAATAGCGTAAACAATTAAATGCAGCCGCAGCATCGGAAGTTTCCGGGACACACCAGCTTATTAACTATCGTCGCGTTCATCTCCCGCCAGCGCCAACCCTATGGACCGCAATTTCCTAAAATCGAACTGACTAAGCAAAAATAACCTAGCTGATTCAAGGTACCTAATTACAAGCTTCTTAAAAACTTTGTATACGTAATCGACCAACGAATTAGAGCGGTACTTGGTAGTCCGGCTACGCTCTCCATTTTTCCTATATAGAGAGACAATTTTCTCGTTTCTATCCTAGTTGCAAACAAACCAGTGTTAATGGATACGTTGACAATACTGGCGAGCGGACAAGCGAGTTCAGAAGCCGTCAATTTAAATTTCCTGCTGCAAGCAGTCCCTCCACAGTCCCAACCCGCCTTCGTGTTCTGGAGAACCAACTTAACTTCTAATATATTGACTTAATCTTATCTGAACAATCTGTCTAAACGATTCGTTTGCCAGATTGATACTAACTCAGCCTGGATATCCGTCTGGATGTCCCAATGGTTGTAAAGTGCCTGTAGAGCTCATCAGCAATACTTTGCAGATTCTAAAGCTGCAATCCGCAACGAAGAACAAGCGTCAATCCTAGTATAGCGCTGGATTTTCTATTTACATAAGACTTACCAATAAAACTCCGCCCGCCACGATTCTGAAAGATCTATGTGTATAAAACAAATATATATGAAAGCGCAGAGACCATCGAATCATCGAGAGCTAATCAAAGTAAAAACCGCGAAAGTGGTGAAATTCTCACATTATTGACCAATGCTTATGGGATGTCTGCAGCAAATGATCTCATTCGTTGTTTCTGCTATATGAATTCTATCGACATGAACAGCGAAATATTACGCGCAGTAATTTTGCTGTTACAGATGCTGTGCTTTTTTCAGCTCTGAGCGAAAGCTTCTGACTCGGAACCTAGATTGGGAAGCCCCTAACGTGCAAAGCTCTCGTATAGGTACTCCTCAAGAACCAGGATTTCTGATCCACGGCAAGAAAATGTGCAGAGTTATCCTCAAAAACGGAAATAACCGCCGCTCAGAGTTCAGCTCTACATGTCAAGCAGCATAAATGGCAATATAAGGTATATACACATTAACGTCTTGATACATTGACGCCAGCGTGCATCATGTTTTTTTTATCAGCTAATCTCCATAAGCAAACAGAAAGGGTTTTATTGCACAAGTCGAGTATGGACACAATAGGCAACACTGACACTATCGATTACCGTCGACTTCATGGCGGGCGGCTCGCATGCGTGTGGAGTAAAAGAAACCGTACACTACGTGAAGAGGTCCCATGGATCGGCTCTTGAGAAGAGGCATCCCTCTCCATTATAGCTAGGGCTCTACAGACATCGAGATCATCGGATGCTTCAAAATTTTTGAAAATTTGGCTGGAATCTCAGCTGAAGGTGGACCTATCTATACAGCTTGATTTTTATATATCTAAGACTGTTTTGAGTAGGTCTGTCTGCAGCCTGCCAAGCGGTTCTATGTCCGAATGCGACAGATTGTCTCGGACCTAGCAAACGCAATAGCTCGCGATCGGTGCAAAATTCGAGCCTCGGTTGAATTTGGTTGGTGCAAAATTTGAATCTCGGTTGAATACCGAAAAAAGTTCTTCTTTCTTTAACTACAAAACCAAATGCACGCATAGATTTATCCGCGTGTTGTTTACATTCTCAGTGTGCGGCATTGTTAATGTCTCGTAAGGTTGCCTAAAAAAGCTACTAGGCGAGTACGTAACAACGTCATTGTCCTTCTGAAGGATTTGTAAGCATTGCTCGGCGACATATATATATATATATATATATATATATATATATAGGGTCATTCAGGTAATATTGTACTTCTTTCGAGGTTTGATAGAACTCGGCAAAGAAATAATTTTTTCCTATGGAGGGAGGACGCGGAAACGTCTTGTTTAGGAGTGAGGATTAAATTTATAAAAGTCGTTATTCTGCCTTTTTTTCTCCTACATAGTTGTGCGAACTCTACGGTTGCGGGAGAACCAGTCAACGCATGAAGGAACCGATTACAAATTCTACACAACGGAAGACACTTCACTAGCTTGCGTAGCAAAAAGCGAATACCCAGATTAAGGAAAGTCATGAAAAGTCGATATTTTACGTTAACGCTTTTTCATGAAAAATCGTAAAATTTTTCCATTGCGACCAAAAATGTACGTCCAAAAGACCACTCTCACGCAATGGCAAATGTAATGCGTACCAAGGTGATGATGCTGCGTTACATAGTTGTCAAGTCACTAAGCTTTTTCGATAGCCATATCGAAAGCGAAGGCATGCATATTTCCATAGGACGTATGAGAAAGTTAGGTACATATTTTGAGGTTTGGTAGAACTTAGCAAGAGAATAATTTTTCCTAGTGGAAGGAGGGGGCGGAAACGTCTTGGCAAATTTTTACGGTTCTGAACGTGAAAACTTGCACGTAAAACATAACAACTATGACTGTCGAAAATGCTTAGTAACTTGACAACTACGTAACGCGACACCATCACCTTGGTACGAAAATGATGGGCATTATATTTGCTATTGCGTGAGAGTGGTCTTTTGGACGTACATTTTTGGTCGCAATGGAAAAATTTTACGATTTTTACTACTTTTTTTTTAAAGTTTATACTACTTTTATAAACTTCACTTTCTCTCTCTCTCCTAAACAAGACGTTTCCGCGTCTGCCCTCCATAGGGAAAACTTATTTTCTTGCTGAGTTCTATCAAACCTCGAAAGAAGTACAATACTCCCTGAATGACCCTGTATATTCATCTTCTATTTAATAGATCGAGTCAACAAAGCTCAAACGAATTAGGTTTGGACTTACCTGGGATATAACACAGAGTCCGAAACTAGTGCCCGAAAGCGTCCCGAGACCCCCATTAGCATCTGAAATAAAGAAACGTGAGGCTATTATATTTTGAAAACCCCACGTTTAAACAGGAACCTCTCTAAAAAGCCCAGATATGACAAGCCAAAAAATGGTGAATAGCAATGATATTGAGAAACAGACAAATAAATGAGTGAAGCCAATATAAATGGGTTGTGGCTATCGCTACATGTAAACGACAGCGTGCTTACACGTACTCAAGTGCACTGCCAAGCGAATTATTAAAATATTAAATGTAAGGTACAAAGAAATGCAATACAGTACAAACCTGGTACCTGGTATGCATCTACAGTCCACCAAATAGAAAATCCGCTGGCATGATGCATGCCTCAGACAGAAGACGCAGCGAGGTATTGCCGCAATCAATACCTCTTGAATTGCACTAAACGCCCTACGCTCTTCAAAAACACTATAAAACCACGTTCAGTTTGCACCAAATGAACAAACCTCATGCATCCTTTGACATAGAACTAAAAATTAACCTATTGTAAGATATTGTCTTCACGCAATTATCCCTTATTTTACAAAGCCAGATCTTTAAAACATAGATGAGATAAAATCGTACTTCAAAAAAACCTACATTGGGACTGCTTAAGTATAAACTCGAACGCACATTAGTAGAAGATTTCGTTTCTTGGACAAATTACCGTTCGATACGCAAACCTTAAAAGCCAACGCGTGATTTTTGGAGCGATAGATGTAAATTGTTATCACAGAGAAACACATCGATAATATGCCGAACAGCATAGCTTGATGACAACCACTTATAATGCATACAATTAGATTGTTATAAAAACGAAGTGTAAATGTTGCGGAGAGGGCAATATCGGACGTCACTACATGTTCAACTGCTCGTTCATCGGAACATCGTCACTACAGTCAAGTGCCAAAAATTTGAATACGCGCTTTATTTACATAAATGATAGGAATTTGTTATCACATTAAACGACCAATTCCCTCTCAGGGGTGCATCAGTTATATGTCCTGGTGACCCTCCAGGGAAACAGCGACGTAACGATCTCTTTGTGAGCAATGCATTTGGGCTCGTGTCTCACTTGATTTCTTTGGGTGTATGTATGCGATTTAAAAAACTGCAGAACTCCTCATTGGAGAGAACATAGTTGGCAAATGTGCAGTCTAATCCATTAAAAGTGTCTATGATAATTTTAACAACGATTTGTTTCTGTGGGACGTCACAGACATAAGAAACTCGGCGTGTGAGTTTTTTGATCACACCCGTCAGTGGTCGCCTGTCTTTCTCATTCATGGGGTATCGTACTTGGGAGGCATACGTCAAGATTAATTTAACGCAAATATCGAATTATTTCATATACAGTTCACGAAATTTTAACAATGAATGACTTGAGCATCCTGTTTCATGTTTTTGTCGCCTTCAGCGCGAGTTGACACTGCTCAGAAAAGTTAATGGCAGGTGCCATAATTATATCAAAGACCCTCATAGAAGTTACATTTTCAAGTAAAACATTGTTGACTGTATATACATAGCAGTAAGTCTTCTTTCAAAGTGCATTACTTTGCACTTTGGAATCGACATTTTCAAGTCTAATCTTTGTGTCCATTCATAAAAACTCTATACATTTCTGAATGCGTTTGCAGTCTGAGGCAGAATTGGCGCATGCATATATTTACACGTCATTAGCGTATATTTCTGTCAATACCTCATTGCGTATTATGAAGTAAAATTGAGTTTGCATACAATAGGCAGTATAAGCATCCCAAAACTGTTCCTTGCCTAGTCTAAGGTAGTCTCAGCAGGAGATGAAAGGCATCCGTGTACCTTTCCAAAAAAGTTTCTATCAGTCAGAAAGCATTCTATCCAACGTACATTTTTTTGTATTACGCCGTGTCGGGATGATCTAATATTTTAGTAGGGTGGTAGACTTAAAAGTTGATGTACAATCGGAATACAGCACGCCGAAACAATCTCCTTGATTCATCATCCTCCGAAGTCCTGCTCGCACATCAATAGCTGTAGAACAGTAGACAGGGACGATAGGCAAACTGTTTTTTACAAGTCAGGTTTTGTGAATCAGCGTCTCGACAAATGGTGTCTGCAATAACAGCCTTGAACAACTTTGATGGGGTGCATGTTAATAAAACACTTTCCACACATGCTTTATTTCCTTTTTTGTGCACCAGACACACTATGGCCGCTTTGAACAAATCAGGAAATACCCTAAACCTCCTCAAAAAAAAGGAAGAATACGGATGATAGAAAACAAGTATCAAGCCCACATCGTTCATAAAAATCGCTTGACAGGCCGTCCGGTGTGACGCTAAGTTTTGACCTAAGTTTCTTCAGGTGGCGGTGGAGGTATTTGGAGGGTAGTGTCTACTGTAGTAGATATCATCAGCAACATCGATGTAAAGTGCAATCCTTGATCAATGTTTAATCTCGTCCTCAGTTGAGTAAATGCTTGCGAAGTAATCCCTTAGTAATTCCGCCTTCTGCAAATCCTCTGTGATCTTTGTACCGCTCTCATCAACAAGAAGATCCAACTAAGCTCCGGACTTCATATGCTTCGATATGTAGCGATGCATCTTTGGCTTGTCGCATTCATCGATTAATCTGTTTTCCTTAATGACGCGTTGGCGACGAACTTTGCGTTCGAGGGGTTTCCTTACTTTTTTCGAATTTCTTATAGTTATTTTTATTTTAGAGTTGATGGCTGAGATTTTGGATGCTTGCCTCAATGGTACGCTTAGGTTTGTTGAAAATAAGGTTAAAGATGCCGCGATGAAGAGTCAAGGACTCAATTAGTTGAACAAACATGACATCTACAGTCCCACGTAGACTGAAGGTTTTCCAACTTGATAGATTCAAATGGAAATTGATCACGTCGTAATCCCCATTCTTCTAGTCGCAAGAAGTAGGAATGCTACTGTCTTCCTCGGCGGCGTACGGAGTCTCCACCCACACGCGCTACATGAATCTGACTGCCTGTTAGTCGCTTAGGAACGGGTATGACGTAACGAAGACATTCCGCACTGAATCATCATAGTATGACAGACTGACCCAGTCAATTGAAGGAAGATTAAGGTCGCCGCACAGAACCGTGGTAGCTTCAATACTGCACGGTCTACCAAGTTGTCCGCAAGGTCTCTCTAAGTAGCTTGTTAGTTGGTCGGTTGGGAAATTATACGCACAGAGGACGCGAGCCGATGAGCTCTTGACAATGAGATCAACCAGTTCAAGCGTATCATCATCACCACCCAGATTAACAATCAGTAGGCAGTTCTTCACCAGAATCGTGACGCCGCCGTCTCTTGTGCTTTGGTACTTCCTGATCACACGATACGCATCTTGCTTTTCCAGTTCGGTCAGTAACGGAGGCATCACTCAGCCTAGTCTCAACGACGAGTCAGACGTAGATATTTTTAAAGTCGCTTATGAATGTAGAGTGTCGATTGCGTTTGGCTTGTTCACGGAACGCGCGTTGATCAACAAGCAACTAACTTAAATCTCATCATCACGTGTTTTTATCGCAGTTTTGCTTAATCGTTTGTTGTCATGATGTAACCAAGGGGTTTGTAAAGTATTATGCGCGAAATGTCTTTTCGAATGGTCTCCCGTGTCTGATAACACGCAATGATTTTTTGCTGTGGTCTCTTCTCTTTGTTTTTATTCACTCCTTCCCCCGCCGGTTCTAGCAGGCGATTTGCTTGACGGCTATCGGCACTCCACTGCGATCTCGAGAACAAAATCTGCGTGCTTGTTATAGAGGATTATTTAGGGGTGACGCCCTGGGAGATCTTCTTTTGCTGTGAGAAAGCACTTTTTATTAGTTGTTTCAATTCAGCGCTTTCCGTTGCTCAAATTGGGAAGCAATTTTCTTAAACTCTGGAGGTTCTTTACGAAGTATTTTTAGCTCGCATATAATTCTGCGCATTATATAGTACAGAGAAACCTTAATGCCGTACAATCTCGTTAGAAGATAACCGAACCTGTGAGTTGTAAAAATAAAATATCGCCGACTTTATATTCCAACAACATTATATATGCAGGGCATGACTTTTAAAATGAATACAACGTTTTTCAATATATATATATATATATATATATATATATATATATATATATATATATATATATATATGCAATCGTTTATTAATTATATCCCTAAGCATCAGCCCGATACGCAGGCAGTTTAGCAGCAAGAACTATCCCTCTTATCTCTAGAACTTCTTCCGATAACCCATTCGTTTTTCTTCCTCCTATTAAGGCCAATATCGCTTTAGCGTTCCCTCGTAGGACATCCAAAGATAGCTGCTGCAGGAAATACTGGCCCTTCGAACGGTCGTTACCCTCCCTTGGCATCCTCTTTAAAAATCCGATAAAGGTATATTAGTTGATTTGTCTAGGCTCCTGTGCGTTTCAACTGCTAAAGGTACCGTTTCGAACTCAGAACGAAGGACGGCATACTTAAGCCTTTTCCTGGCTTCAGCTTTTTTAGCTGCCACACCAGTCCTATGAGCCGTGAGAGCCATCTCAGAGCACATTGTGCAACTATATATATATATATATATATATATATATATATATATATATCTGATCTAAAATTTATATTACCATCTAAGGAATAGTTCGGTAATTGACAACGGTAACAATGGTATATTTGAAGCAGAGAAAGCTTGACACCTGGTTGAGATCAACGGGACAAACAGAATGCTTTTGTTATCTATCTATTTACAGAGGAGTCTTTGGTGTGTCGCTTTCTTTGGCAACGTTGGTCTGACCCTTTTAAGTCAGGTGATCAAATCAGCAAGTTATTGGGTCGGCCAATCGATTGACGCACGGATGGAGGCAAGTATAGGTGCATGGGTCTGCGCATCGAGGCCGGGCTCGAGCGCCGTGCGTTGGATTGGAGCGTTGGTGGGGTCGTTGGAGCAGGAGATAGGGCCGAACGGTCTGTCGGCGCGGCGACGCTGGTCAACCTAGCAGCACTACGGCATGCTTTGAACAGGGCAGAATAACGTAAAGCGAACTTTTGATGACCCAGGTGTGGCATTACCGGCCGCCGAAGCAAGCGAACTAGATGTGGAGCAAGGGCAGAGACGGCGTGTCTGCGCGTGCCTTCATCATTCGGCCCACATCTCCATTGGCGCTGCCGCTACCACATCATAGGAGCGCGCCTGTACACGCGTCTTCGTTAAGCATCGGAGGAGGTCCGAGTTAGGAAAAGGAAAACTTTAACATGCTAGACGAACACGAAGCGATCATCAAAGGCCGGCAGACACCGGCGTCCCCAGACACACACGCAATGAACCGCTTTAGTGCCGGCGACGAGGTTTTGATGATGTCGATGATGTGCTCGTGGTAGAGAAATGTGGTAGAAGAGTACGCTGACTAAACGCGAACGATGATTTGAGGCTGTCGACTCTCGGCCATGCCAATAATAGCGACGATGAGAAAGATGATGATAACAACAACAACAACGGTAATAGTAGGTAGGAGGTAATAGTAGGTAACAAATGGGCAAGCCGATAAGCGACGACCTCTGCCGCAGGCCATCTTTGATCGGCTCGATTGCCCAACGAGCGAATTATTCATTACATTTATTCAAACGAGTTTTAGAACTTATTTGATGCATATATCATATCCGATAATTATACAATATGCACATACACGCACACATTTTACCGCCGCAGGTGAACCCGTTTACGTATGTTTTTTGACAATCCAGCAGAATTATCACGAGATGGCGTCGCAATTATTTTTGAAGTCTAGGACCAATGAGAGGCACCGCATCACGCATAAAGTTTTAGCCAAAACGACGCCAATATTACAATTAGTGCAAATCTAAATTGAGAATGTTATCATTTGAATCGCGAACACGAGGACGCAAGCATTGTGTATCATAATTAGGCACCTTTATTTCAAAAAGCGGATGACTACACCGATTATAGCCAAGTTGAATAAAATTTAATCTCAGGTTTAGGACTCTGCACTAACGTTGGCCGTCGCTTTGCTAGATATATGAAATCGAACTTTTTATACCTATCTGGTGTCGGATAAGTATAAGAAGTGAATCACGCCACAGACGTGTACTTGAAGTTACAACGCAAAGCATGATTGAAAACATCCATATTATCATCATGAAAGATGGCCGAATAAAAGTGCTTGAGACAGCTACTTTACCGGATAATTCAGTACGCGCACGAAATAATATAAAAACGAAACAGCTGTGCGCAGTTTACAGGTTAGATATAAAAACACCTTGTACAGGTTGAGTATCTCTTTCACTGACCATCTATCGAAAATGTACACAAAATAATATTTTGCAGCAGCTTTTATCGACGCTTCAGCGCAGTCTATCAAGTGTTTGTGTCGATTCGACACTGTGCGCAAGACTTGGACTAACAACATACTAAAGTCGAATCAGCAATCGAAGCAGTAAAGACTGCTTAGAGGATGTGCGCTGAAGAAAAGAGGACTGTTTTGTCGCCGGGAAGATAACGGCCACGTTTTTAGAGTTTCTAAAGAATCGATTTTATTAAGTTCTTACAGAATAATTGGGCACTCAAAGCACCACATTATTTTGCACCTATTAACTGTTTATACGAATAACTACAAGTAAAAAGGTCGATTAGCCACAAGAAATAACATCACATGCTTCACCATAACATCACCACGTTTCGGCTTACATTTGCAGTAGCATTATTGACGAATTAGTGATCCAAATACTCATTCATCTACTCTATTTTTCGGTATTGGCTTTATATATATATATATATATATATATATATATATATATATATATATATATATATATTGGCCTATTTCCCAAAAGCCAAAAAATAACAATTTTTGTCCAATGAAAATGTCGTCGCCGTTGTGGAAGCGTATTTTGAAGGCCTCGAGACATTCTACCTTTTCGAAATGAGCAAAAAGTTCCAAAACGGCTGGGCTCCAATTTTGCAGAGCTCCAAGGAGTTTCTCAAGAAGGCCAAAATCTTTAATAAAACGCCGAGGAGACAAACTTAATACGTGGCATACCTCTGCAAGCAGTACCGCAAAGTGCTCAACTAGTACTCCTTGCGAATAATTCCCGCTCTGTAATAAAACATTCATAGAGTACTATATGCGGTATTCGTCAGCCTTTGTCGAATCAGATCAGTAGCTGATGTACAGCCTGGCATAACATACACAAAGCGGTTCCTAGCTCGGATCGATAAACTCGCTTCATTCATAATAAAAAACATATCTCAAGCTGTCAATCAACCCTAGAATAAAGCAATATTATGTATGAAGAACCTTACGGTTGAGAAAGCAGGCAGTCTTCGGACATTACCTGCTGCTCGTGTTAAAATAAATTATAGCCGTCCGTAATGTTTAGTTTTTATGCACTGTGAACATCGTTCTCGTGGAATGAACCTGACAAGAACCTGGAATGAACCAAGATACAGGAAACACTGAACAAACCCCATTCTATTAACTAAACCACAAGCAGTTTCCGTCAAGAGAGGAGATGTCTGAATCCAGTGTGCATAGTAGATCTGAGTTCTGAGCCGTTTTTCTTCGAGAGTAACCGTAGGGCCTGGAACACCTTCTCCACCTCGAAAGGCAGATTCATGTTTTGCTACTCCAATATAAGATAATGTTGCACAATTAGACACGGCCGCAACGTCACAATCTCGATGTTGCACAACGAGACAGGGCCGCAACGTCACGATGGAATACAATATGAGTTAAGTGACTCACTACCTGTTCGTTAGTGAGTGGCTTTACCGTCGCACGATATAAGCCGAGAGCTTTCGTTCTGCTCGTTTGAGCATCCGTTGTTCCTCCCCCTTGCGCGATCCTTTTTGTGTCAGCTATTATGTATCATAATTATATCTCGGCATTATTCAACATGCTTTGTCGAAAAAGCTTAGTGACTTGACAACTACGTAACGCAGCACCATCACCTTGATACGAAAATGATGGGCATTAAATTTGCTATTGCGCGAGAGTGGTCTTTTGGACGTACATTTTTGGTCGCAATGAAAAAAAATTACGATTTTTCATGAAAATGCGTTAACGTAAAATATCGACTTTTCATGACTTTCCTTAATCTGGGTATTAGCTTTTTGCTACGCAAGCTAGTGAATTGTCTTCCTCCGAATTTTTCCGAAGAATTTTCCTCCGAACACGCCGGTGTAATCGGATCCTTCATGCGTTGACTGGTTCTCCCGCAAACAGAGATTTCGCACAACTATGTAGGAAAAAAAGGCAGAAAATATACTTTTATAAACTTCACTCTCTCTCCTAAACAAGACGTTTCCACGTCTTCCATTTATAGGGAAAACTTATTTTCTTGCCGATTTCTATCAAACCTCGAAATGCGTGCACAACAATATGAATGACCCTGTATATATATACATATATATATATATATATTTATATATATATATATATATATATATATATATATATACGCTTTGAAACATTAGTAGAAAAGAGGCACATGAACAAAAGCGGTATATATACAGTATATATATCGGGAATAACTAATGCCATTTAGTTTAAATGCTGTATCCAATGGAAAACAAATATATGAATGCTTTTTTGCACGTGCCGACCGCACCGTCTACAAACGTATTTATGTACCAGCCGTTTTAGTCACCGCGAGGCTAACGACTTACAGGCAAGTTGCAAAGCACGTCTGTCAAGATTTGTACAAATGTCTGCTGAATGGAGGCAGTAAGGGAGCCTGTGTTGCTTTGTAGAGGTTTGTTAGACCATCACGCAATTACGCTTATATAACGTTCTTATCTTAGAACATGACCATATGTTCTACTAGCGAACCTAGCACTGAACAGCTGGCATGAGCTGGTGCTCCGCCTTGCCGAAGCACGTATTGCAAATAACTGGATACAGCATGTATCTAAGGCTCCATTACAGTTCACATAAATAAACTTTCTGTGTAACTGTTTGGCCTCTTTGACAAAAGTCTTTAGACACCACACTCAAGATTTGCACATAAGAAGACTCTTGTCAGGGAGGAACTAGACACTGTCTGCTGCTTTGTTTTGGAGTAACCCAGCGCCATACATCAAGCAAATCTGTTCGCTTTATCGACCCCAAAGAGGATCTGTCTGTTTTTTTTTAGTGCATACGACTGAAATCCCCGTGAACAATTCGACAAACGGTTCACAATAACACGTCAGAGTTGGGACTTGCAGCGCGCACCAAAGTACGTCCAAAGTGCGGTTTTGCAGTGCCTCACTTAGTTCAGGAGCGCACTCTCACAGCGCAGGAGTACACAGCGTACTCTATCGTGAATCTTCCGCGCTCTGCTGTGTGAGAAACCCGGTTTCTTCGCGTTTTTTGTGCGACCGCGTACTTACCCGCAATCTTGTAAACTGTCGTGTTCCGAAAACGAAGCAACTTTATAATCTCATTAGGGCTGCTCTTCTGCCCGGTGGCGCGAAGAGCAGCAAAGAACAACAGCCAATCGTTGCTAAAATGCCTGAGACGCCGTTGCTTCGTCGTCTGCCATAGATGCCGTGTTAGTTTACATTCAACTGGAACAACAAGCTCTCTCATTCGTTGGATACCCGAGATGTCGCAACAGCCCCCGGGATACTGGCAGCAGGCCCGGTCAGACTGCCCCGCCCCCCCCCCCCCCCTCCCCCACCTCGCAGACAGTTTATCCGTTGCACGCTGTACGTAACAGTTGGCCCGCCGTTTCGCGGGATTTATTTTGAAAGAAGAAGCAGCGCTACCAGTAGCAGCAGCAGCAGCTGCAAAACGATCCAATTGAATTGGCGTCCTCGTTCTGTGTAGCCTTGTTAGAGCAGGACTGCTCGCGCGCTCCAACTGGCGACCGTTGTGGCAGCGTACGCGAGCTGTCCCCGCCAGCCCGGGTCCGGTCTCGGTTTTCGGATGTCGAACAGACGACGGTGGGCCGAGCCACTGCTTCATCAGAGAAATCAAACGTCGACCGAACGCATACGTAACAACAGCGACGGAGCCCTGAAGCTGCTGCTGCTGCTGCCGACGACGACGACGACGACGAATAGATCTCTGACTGATGAAAAACTCGAAAGCGACTCGTTTCTCGTTCTCTTCTTCGCCGCCGCCGAGCGGATTCGCTCTTGGTGTAGCTTGCCGGTACTATAGGCAGCTATCGCTCTCGCTACTGCTGTTGCTGCCAACCAAGCACTCGCATCCAGCACAATAGTGCAGTCTAGTTCCCCCCTCTAAAGAGGCAACGTAATCCAGCTAGAAAGGATGCCGTTATTGTATCGATGGAGCTCCGACATGGCATGGTCCGTCGAGCGTGACATGAGCTGATGCTCACTTGCAGTAGTGCAAAGACATGTAGGCATCATAAAAAGAAAAATAAGGATATATATACATATATATATATATATATATATATATATATATTGCGCGGGACAGGAAGTATCTGGAATTTGTGAGTTTTAAAATCTATCTATATAATTAACGAGGTAACCTTATCTTGTTTTTTCAACAACTACCCTTCATTGATAGCCACAACTCTTCGCCATCTCTGTGCTAGACCATCAAGTTGCATGGCAAATAATTCTGATTTCTGCGTCCCGAGAAATGTATCCACGTGTATTTTTACTGCCTCAGATGAAGTGAAATGCGCAACATCTCCCGGTCGAAGCTTGCTATCTAGCGGAGACTGAGTAAACGCACATGCATCGCGTTGACACATAACGCCCTTCCTATTTATTCTATCGTACCTATTCCTCTGAGGGTTAAACTCGGTCGAGCTAATCTGAGGAGATATCCGTCTTTATCATTTGTAGGAAAAAAATCGTGATGGATGATGCCATGATTATCCCACCAAACACAGAACAAAATTTTACGCGAATGAGTTTGTCTCCTTGGCGCCCACTGGGAAGAATGGTCTGGGGCGCACCAGAATTTTTCACGTAAATGACCAATATTTCTCTACTTTGTTGCGCTCAATTAAATAATAGGGTACCCATTAATGCAACGTTGACTCACTCAGGGAGTCTGTCATACGATTTCGCGCAAGCAGTCTTCCTCAAGCATAATCGGCCTGTCGAAACGGGATTCTGTTGAAACACCCCACGTTGCCGAAACAAAACTTAATGAACCAATTGTAGCACGAAATCGTTGAAAGGAATGTCCTTGCCAAATACGCTCTAAATATTTCGAACACTTTACGCAGCAATAACTTTTGAACTCATACAAAATTGTCAAATAAGTAGCTATAAGTCGATTGCAAACTTTGTGCAGCACCTGTGTTGAAAGGACAAAACTCCACAGCCAACCAAGATACTAGTATTTCCGGATTTTGTTCAGCAAACGTTATCTCGTAGCTAGACGCACCGAGACCAACAGGATGTTATAGCGTCGATTACGGAAACAGACTTACTGTAAGACTCTCTGTCTTATAGAAACGCAAAATCTAATCTGGCTTATGGGTTGATTCTCCTGAGCACCACATCTGGACGCGAAGCCATGGCTGTACCAAAACTTCAGTGTGCAGAAAGCAAAATTTTCTATTTGAATAACAGGTAGTGATACAAGAAATCCTAATTTATATTTTTCTTGGAGTTGTGTGGGGGCTTTTGTGCTGACAATTACTTAGATAGTGATAGCTTCTTGTTCTGGAAATTGCCTAATACACGTGGCCTATCCCATCAAATGTTTCTCATATTAATTTGACAACAATGGTATAGAAGGTCTATGATAACGCTGACTGATCAAGGACTGTAAACACCTGCTATTTAAAAACCTGTTTGACAACAGTTCACTTTTCGACTTACTTTGTATTATCAAATTCATGTATGGTACGGCCATGTTTTTAATACTCATTCTGTGTGACTGAGAGGTTGTCTCTAAAATTCTACGAATTTATGGTACTGCAACCTGATAGATTTTATTCATTGATTTAAGTATGTAGGGTTACATCCTATTAACAGAAGGTCCTGTAAGCCAAAATACAAGGACAGAGTTGTGAATTTTAGGATTTTTGAAATTGAGATTTTTACGTACCAGTGATACTCGTAGCACGACCATGAGTCTACCGTCTACATAAAGGCAGTTTTTGCTTAACTACTCTACAGCTTCCATATTGCTAACTAATGTTGAAAACCCAAATATCTTAGTCACAAGCAAATTTTTAGATTAGAAGATTAGATGAGTCTCTTAATTCTGCCTGGTGTTTAAAGCGTGTGCCATCTAAAAGCCTAGCTAGAACAGTATCCTGACTATTGACAATATAATGTGCCAACTACATACGTGGTCGGTGCAATAATATTTGTTCAAGCGCTTATGTTTACGTTTGTTTAAATAATATTATTATACACCGACGCTTGTTCAGCGTAAATTATACCGTTTATGCATGCGTACGCGATGGTGCTACTAAATTGTCGTATCCATGAATCGAATCTATTTTATATTGCTTTGCCGAACTCCATAGGTTTTCCGGTGCGTAGGTTGCTTATAAATAAGAACAAATTGTCTAGAAGAAATTTTAAATTTGAATGCACAAACGTAAACGCATGTTACTCTTATGGTACACCTGCACGCTTTTTTCTCGTACCTATGCTAGATTTAGCGCTGATAGTCCTGTTTTATTAGTTCCGTTTGTGGGTAGGGTGGCAAAATACATAAATGTGCCTCTACAATCCCGTAACACTCACAGCGTACTACGTCAAACGTCGTGCATTCTCCTGTGTCCCATTCTGAAACATGGCTCTCCCGATCTGGACTATCAGCTCAACGGATCAACACTGCCTACTGAAAATGTTGTGCGGAACCTAGGTATGTAAATATCGACGCATCTTACGTTCGCTGCTCATATTAGAGATCTAGTCAGATCCATATCCGTACCTGTAAACATGCTTTCATGTTGTTTCATCATTGAGGATCCAAATGTATGTAGTTGTCTGTATAAGTCAATTATTATCTGATTCTCTATCAATCTAAACTTATATTGGTCACCCGTCTTGAGCCCATATTTGTACAAACACAAAAATATATCTGAGAGTGTCTAGAAAAGATTGAGACCTTGAGAGGCTCTCTAGATTATGTGAGCTAGGGCCGAGTGATTCTAACCCTCTGTCGCTGTCAACTGTATGTATTAATGCGCTTGTTAGCTCAACTCTTTTTGCCGGCCGTCTTTTTCTTGATGTGCGAACGAGTAATTATTAGGACCAAATAATGCCTGTACCAAAGTGTATGGCAAGATTGAAAATAATCAATAACATGTTTGCCTGGTGCAGCCAGATAATTGCACCGCAACGCGGCTTTGCAGGCTTCCCTGCACCACGGCCTCCTTCCACTCGTTATACAGTGTAAACTAACTAAGGGCGTGTTCTATTCTATACTGAAGGCTTGATTTTCGCAGCGACCGTTTGGGTAGTTGTGCTGGTGGCGATTACATGTTAAACCGCATTAGTTAAACGCTTCGCCGGTCGAGACTAGAAGGCGGTGGCTAATATAATACTTCATGTCCAACACAAGTCACAACCATTTAGTAATAAATTATGAATTATAAACTCGTAAATGTTAGCATATATATATATATATATATATATATATATATATATATATATATATATATTCTGCAACCTGCAAGATCAGTCCATCACCCGTAGCGCGCCTACATTTTAGCGAGTTGGAGGCTCTCAAGCTTCTGCTTTCATTAAGTAATCAATCAACAAGTTGTGCAAACCGCTTGCTTTATACACTCTACTGGAAAGTAAAGTTTGGTTGTCAAACTTTGAGTTATATGCCTCGGATAGTTTTCTTCGGCTTTAATAATTTAGTAATCATTCAATAAGTGGTACAAACTACTTACTTCATACGCTACACTGGAAAGTGAAGTTTAGTAAAAACATGGCTTAGAGGCCCTTGATGGTTCGCTTCAGCTTTCACTTAAGTAATCCATCAATATTTGGTACACTTACTTCATGTGCTATGCTGCAAAGTGAAGTTTGGTCGTAAAAACTTGTATTTATTCGTTCGCTAGAATTCAGAGAGTCTCCGTGAAGTGTTGAATATTACCCCCCGGGACTAAATAGCGGTGAAACGCAAGCCGCCAGGGCAACTCTGCGACTGAAGGCGAGGGATGTCATTGATTGCCCCTTCTCGGACGTGCGGCTCGGGGGTAGCTCGAACTCAGATGATAAGGCAGCTCGGCTAAGCCACGTTCGAACGGCGCACCTGTTCTGGTCGTTTTTCAAGCAGTTTCGCAGCGCCAAGTGGAACCATGCAGCTTCGACATCCCGCTATATGAACGGGTTTGTGGTAAACGTTGATCGATTAGGGTGCGAACTGCCCGGTTTCCTTGCGTCAAACTTCGGCAAACGTCACTTGAGCGTGAGAAGTCACCTGAAACGTCAATTGTATCTTTTCATCAGGTAAATCTAGTCGCACGCCGACTGCTCTAAAGAGTAATTGATTACCTGCTAAACATGACGTTCGTATACTTTTTCGTGTTGTTTTTCTTTTCTGACTGTATGCTTACTCCAGAATTTGTCTTACTTCAGTTAAAAACTTTGAAAGCCAACAAAGACTACCTACTCAACCCTCCTGTTCGGCATAGAATAACATGGAGTAATTTATTGTTTTGTTACTGAAAAAAAGTCTACTGGACAAATGAATAGCTTAAATAGGGCATACATTTAGCAAACTAATGCCTCATTTATCAACGGCCCATGCCTTAATGAATCTTTGGAAAAAATCAGTGCAAACCACCATATAGAGGTTCGCACTTTTTCAACAGACGTTTGACCCGTTCAACTAGAGATGCACATGATAATACAGTGCTTAACGCAACAAAGCTTTACATATGCTTAATAATGTTTCTTTGGAATTGCGTTGACCAAAAAGTGCGTCTAATAGAGTGAATTACTTTCCAATGCTTTTAAAAATGAAACGTAACGGTAAACGTTGTTCTTGCTCTTGTTGATTACTTTAGGTTAAAATGTCTATAAACGAACATCACTTTCAAGCTAGGGTTGATGATGTCGTTAATGAACAATATTATATCGGCAAGAAAGATGCCTTACCCACTCTTTTGCACAATCTTTGTTCTGGGCATCGCAAGCTGTCTGCCGCAATCTAAAAATAGTGAATGCAAAAATGACTTAAAGCTTTATTTGTCAGTTGTCGTAAGTGAGTCACATGCCGCAATCAGCTATCGATGGAGTAACCTAGAGCTATGTCGAGAATAGCTTCAGAAGATATGAAATTGCCCCTGCCAATTTACACGTGACCTTGGAGTTTAAATTGCCGCAAACCGTAATTTTACTCAGCACAAATCTTTAAAATTAAATATTTTAAATTGTTAACACGACACTGCTCCCAGTGTTTTCAATTAACCTAAGCAGTCTGTGCAGTGCATTCGGCTGGAGGCTGTGGCTCACATTAAACAAATGCGCTCTCAGAAAATCATTAGGGTTTCTGAGCCCGACATTCTTTAGACTTATCCTTTGACCCAAACCCGGGGATCGAGTACACCGTCAGCCTGGCATTGATCGTCACTGCCCGCGACGAGGAACTAACAGAAGAAGCAAACAACGAAGAGCCTTGGCCGATATTCGGCAATATGTTCACACCTTAGACCTTAAATCGGCTCTACCAAAATCGAAAGCAGTTCTCAACGGCTTCCTCTCCAGGATCTAAGCCTATCTGGAGAGGCACTAGGTAACACTCGCACTTATGCTTAAACAGTTGGGCGTCATTCTGGACAAGGTTCTCACATAAGCACATAATAACACCACATGTACGCCATGCAGCAAAAAAGATATAGCCTTCCCGCTCCCATATAGAGCAACCACAACGAAACGTGCGCTTATGCAGGAGACTAATAGGCTCCGTTTGCAAATTACCTTGTCTACATACCCGCCACTGGCCTGCAACAATAAAACGCACAATTAAGCGGTAGTTGTACGGATGCAAGTATGGAGACAACAGATGTGTACCAAATAGAGAAGAATAATGCTTCTTCCGCTATCGCTAACTAATGCTGGCAGTAACAAACTAGTTGAAAGTCTAGTACACAATGTTATTGTATAGTTGTTGTTGTTGTTGTTTGTGTGGTGGGAGGATGTACAGAGTAATGGAATAGACGTTTATTACAATATCGTCAAAGAGGTTTTATTTCTATTACCACTATAATTAGAGATGGGTCATGTGTCATTAGTACGGAACAGCTGCTACTAAAGACCGAAAGGGCTTAGTGTATGTAGCAGAGGCAATAACATAGTAGTCAATTAATTACCGTAGCGAGTGAGAGAAAGCGAGCGGAAGAGAGAAAGAGTAGCCCGGTGACCTCTAGCATAGATGGCACACTCATAGATGCAGCATGAAAAGCTTATTAAAGTACCGCAAAAAGGAGGCAACGTTGTTTTGCCTGAATAATAACCACAACTTGATCTACTCGCGAGGAAGACAACGGCATACCTCTTGCTCCAACATCTATCGGCCTGCTGGGTCGCAGTATGCAGATCACTAATTTAGTGTCAGTAAATGTGCTTATTTACAGACAACACAACGATTTCTACAAACTTCCAACGGGTAGCAAGCAATCAAGCCAACAAAAAAGAAAACAAAAGCCCGGGAAGCTCGCTGTAGGACGTAGAGTAATGCAATCAGTCCCAGGGTTAAGTCGGTGCTCCACCAGGCCGTGTCAACAGTTCGACCGAACGCTCGCATGATCAACACGTATGCTTTTGTAAATCAATCTATGCTGGCAATGATTATGGTAATAATAATGACTATAATGAGTATTTTGTTAACCCGTTTTGTTGAAACGCTTGTTTACAAGAACGTCATGACGACGCGCGCAGCAGTTTCAGTACATATAACAACCAACCAGTTGCGCACCCCCTTTCCGCAAAATCATGCAAAACTTCCTAGCGTATGGAGCTTCTTTGTTACTATATTCTCTCAACACTGCTTACACAATGCACCCTCATGTATTTTTACTGGCAGGGTAAATATGAATGCTGTGTAACTTATGCCAAGTCTTGGAGTAAATGGAGTTAGCCAAACTGAGCGCACACGAAAAAAGGCAACTAGAAGTAAGTACATTATAGAGCAACGCTGTTACGGTAGGACTGAGGATTTTCGTTCGCTGACACGAGTTCATTGTAGCAACAACTGAAAAAACCAGCTGCATATGTACGCACGAATTTTGCATTACAATATTATTCTGAGCTTGCAGGAACATTTTGTCACCTTACTAAGGCCGCTCTGCCTTTGCTCGACCTTAAAGGGCAACTTGTCAACATAGATATAACTTAAACCGTTTGTATATGGGCTTTAACTACTATGATAAAATAGTACTATGTAAGGGAAGTATTTCACATGTCATAAGGACGCCTTCCTTACTAAGGCGTTTAAATGCCTGCTTGCAAAGTAATTCATAGTCCGGCATAATTGTTTCTTAAACACACAGGCTTAACTATGGAACAAATTATAATGGGTTAGGCTTGCGCGTGTCCACCTTGCAAGAAGACAATTGATAGACTCTGAGCAAGCTACAAATTTAAGATCTCCGGTCAATTAGTTTAGTATCAAAACGTACTCAAGCTACAAAACTGTAGACGAATGTTTGCTATAGTATTAGATATGCTAACTTAAATAAAATTATCAGTTATGTGAACTAACATTATAGATGGTCCTTGATTGTTACATAGAAAAGCGTATTGTACAATGCTTTGTATTGAATCATATGCGTATGCTGCATAAAATCATGTCTACTTGATTGTAAGCATATACGCACATACATGTATTTATATCCTCTCCAATCCCCTAAAAATGCCAAAATAAAGGCATTTCTAATCTAGTTTTAAAAACACCTTACTTGCTTTGATCTAGAATAAAGGGGGCCCGACAACTGCACGTGCTCACTTGCTCCTGTTACCTGGTATCGCTATCACGTTGCATGCATCCATGTATGAGAAAACCTTTGTTATGCCTTTTTTACGCAACTTCCGATCAATTCATTAGGATCAAATGATCCCGCTCTCGACAGCTATTTGTGAAACAAATTTCTGTTGTTTGGCCGAATTTTGCTAAGACGTTGTTATATATATATATATATATATATATATATATATATATATAGAAAATATTGTGATGATTTATTAATCATTTACAATACGTTTGCACACTCGGCAGTGCTCGCCTTAATAAAAATGGTGGTAAAAAGGTGTCGTGTGAAGTTAAGAGTCAGTTGTCCGTGTCCTTGCTTGATGGTAGCCCCCGCTCTTATGGACCCGGTGCGAGCGATATATCCTCAAGGTTCCTTGCAAAGTTAAAACGGTGAGATCCATAAGATTCCTCTTCCTGACGCCGAGCCCCAAGAGCGTCCTCGCAGATTCGGAGTCCCATACACCACTCATAGAGATAGTGATGGATCCGAATCTGCGAGGTTTTTGCGGGTAGGGGAGCGCCGCTCTTAGGAACTCGACGTCATATTTGGCGATCTTGTCTTGCCGTGCTTTTGCCAGGTCCCGGTTCGGGCCGCAAACCTCGGCATCTAAAACCCAGACCTCGGTAGGTGTTGTTATTACGAGGTCGGGCTTTAGACCCGGTGCGCCCGGTCGACGGAATACTCGCTCACGAACCACCTCATGACCCCTTTCGCGGAGAAGACGCGCCACGCGATCACAGACGTCGTCATGTCTCTTTATGGTTTGTTTGTGTGTTATATCGCACATCTGAGCGACATGAGCCAACCTCTCAGGCGCATGACACCCGTGCCTACAACGTTTGTTGTAGCCCGGGCGTCCCCTGGCCAATCTGGCACGCGTTGGTAGTGCGTTGATCCTGAGCTTTAGTAGGTTTAAATACTCCTTACCAGATAGGTAGGGCATACCCTTAATCCAGTAATGTACAAAGGGCGTTTCGTGTACTTTTTTTAAAATGTGCCCCATCGAACGTGCTGTGTAGTTGTTGAGCCCAGTAATCGATCTCTTGTGTAGCGGTCTCAATGGAGGTTCCCAAGCGCTCGCAAAGAAGTCTTGTTTTCGCAAGATCTTTCGTAAAGTGCTCGGTGGTTAGCATCCATTGGACCCTAAGGTGCGTGGAGTGTTGTAGTGCTGTCAGGCGGGAGAGGCGGATTCTGGGAATGAATGTTTGGAGGCAGGGGATGTCCAGACCGCCGTGTGCTGTGTGCGTGTACAGGTAGGCGTTCGGCACCGAGTTTTCGAGCTTAAGCCATTTCGACTTAACAACCTTGCTGATCTCTTTATCTAGGTCACAAAGGAGTGCCTAAGATGGTCTGGGACCGGAGACCAGTTTATATATAGGAGACGGGAAATGAGAAAGTCTTTCAAAAATATGAGTCTTTGGTGGGGTTTAAGGGGAGCTATCGTGAGTCTGTTGAGTAAGTTAAGGAGTATATCCTTGGTGGAGTAAACTCTGCCATTGCTGTCAAAGTCGACTCCAAGATATCTCCATCGATCGCTTATACCTTTAGCTGGCAATTGCCGATCTCCAAAGTTAAATTCTGATACGGTATAGACAAAACCTTTACCTTCCTTCCTATTAAATAGGTGGGAGATAGTATAGCTTTTATTAGTATTAATTTCAAGGCCTCGGGATTTTAAAAGTAGGTCCGCAATATTAAGGAGCCGTTGAGAGTGGATTTCGTGGAGGCTAGGAGGATGAGATCATCCGCAAAGGCTAAGCCCGGGAAGGCGGAAGTCATCAGTAAGTTGGTACTCGATATAAGTTTTGTCTAATTTTGAAAGAATGTCGTCGAGAACTAGATTAAATAAGAGGGGGGACAGAGGATCTCCCTGCCTAACACCCCTAGTTGGCCGAAATGTGCGACATTCTTGTCCAAATTCTATGAGAGTTTTAGATGAGAGGTACAAGCGTTCGATATAGTTAATGAATACCTCCGGGTATCCGCGAGTCCGGAGTGACCACAGGACGGAGTCATGACTCACCATGTCGAACGCCTTACGGAGGTCGATTGAGGCGAGTCTGAGCTCACGTCCTGCAGACTTGGCATCGTTAAGGATACCATCCAGAACCGCAAGATTCTCGAAGGTACCATTATAGGGGAGAAACGCTCGCTGGATTGGGAGAAGCTTAATAGAGTTCTGGAGGCGTCTAGAGAGAATTTTGTTAAGCGTTCGTTGTAAGTATGAACTAATAGATAGGGGTCGCAGATCGCTTGGGGATGTGGCATTGTTAATTTTAGGGATGAACGCTAAATATATATCTAAATATATATGTTTATTAAGAATACAATTAAAGCGACAATTGTCTACCGAAAACGTGTGCACTGGGAATATTAATCTATCTCATATATATATATATATATATATATATATATATCTAAACATATATTTGTTTATTAAGAATACAATTAAAGCAACAATTGTCTACCGAAAACGTGTGCACTGGGAATATTAATCTATCTCATATATATATATATATATATATATATATATATATATATATATTATTTAAGCACTTATATATGTATAAATATAGACATACATAAATTTAAAACTTACGCAACTGGCATAATGGTACAATGAATAGATATACAATCCTACTAAGCCGTGTAACAGCAACCATTAAAATGCTTCTAGGCCTTGTTAGAGTGCATATGCTTTTTGAGTTACATTTGGGGTACAGAACACTATTAATAGTGTAATCGCGTTAATAACTCTTACTAACTACTGTGATTGTAAATGTTGTAAAATATTAGAATGCTAGGTGCTATGATAAGGAATAGACGGGCTCAAGACGGGTTCAAGTGTAATTTTATCTTTTGCAGAAAAGGCCGGCTTGTACCTATATATATATATATATATATATATATATATATATATATATATATATATACATATATTCGAATACGCACAAACTCCTCGTTACTAACACCATGGCAGCGGAGGACTCAAAAATCCACTATTGTCCTGTTTGTCCCTTGCCGGGTGGCTGCAGTACGGTCTTCTTGAGATCTACTTGCCTGACCACACTAGCTTGCCGTTAACGTTTCTGTTGCGCGGCGGTTATTTCCGCTTCGTAGATAAAAGGACATTTATTAACACAGATCAAAACCGCACTAACTGCTGTATCGACTTACTTAGACGAAGTTGCACAGTATTTGCTTATAGCCCTAGACTGAGTTTGACCATCCACAATTGCTGCGCGTGTGCTGCTGTTTCTAATCAGGCAATTATAACTACATGTACTCTTACAGGCCTGCTATTGCATGTGCAGAGCCCGTTTGACTAGACAGCTTCTCCTCTCCCACCTGATATGAATATGAGGCGCTCATTCCACGTATCGGTTGGATCGGTTGCTCGTTCAAGTTAATAACTCATCCCCCTATGGTATTACTGATAAGAGAACAACAACAACACAACAACAATAACAATGCCGAGAACAACAACACAACAACAATAACAATGACGAGAACAACAACGACAACATCGACAACACAAACAACATTAACAACAACATCAACAACAACACAACAACAACAGCATCAACAACAACAACACAACAACAACAGCATCAACAACAACACAACAACAACATCAACAACAATATCAACAACAACAACAACAATGACGACGACAACAACAACATCAACAATGACGACAACAACGACGACAACAACAACAACACTGCCCTAACTGCTTGGTCTTCGTCGATGCCGACGACTTCGACGACATTCGGCTACGGTGGTCACCTATGACGATGGCTAGCGCTAAGCGTGCTTACGATTTTGTCGGTCTGTCTATCGCGAGTCACGATGTGCTCTACTGAAGCGTTACAACTGCTGCTGTTGCTGCAGCTGCATTCTGCACGATATCATTTTACACTGCTCAGTGGCCAAGGTGTATATTGTCGGGTGGATTCGTCATGCTCATGATGTCATGATCATCGCCATCACCATCCATCCCCATCCCAGTGAAGATCGCCTTGAATTGTCAACGTCTATGCGATCATGTCAGTGCCGCCAACGTGTCTTGCTGACTTATTCGACTTTAGGAAATTTGCTACGACAACAACAACAACAGCGGGCCACATTAGCGCAACCAAAGCAAGGGCAAACCATCCGCAGTTTTCCTTTCGTCGGTTGCCGCTCTTCAGCCACTGTCGGTTTTGTGATGGCGTCGCTATCATGGCGCAGTTGACGTTGTCATAGCCGTCATGAAATGCTTTTTTGTCTTGTTGTCGAAATGAACCCGATGCCTAACGCTTCGCGGGCTGGCTGGCTAATCGTCATCATCATCCTTTAATCGATCGAAATCAGTTTGAAAACATACCGAGAACCATGCTCGATACTCGATGAATTAGTACAAACAGCGCTTCTGCTTGCTCAATGCTTCTCATGCAATAGTAGAATAAAGTTTTCGGGCTGACCCTCAAACAAGATTTAACGTCCACGGGACTGCTTTTCGCATTGCTTCATAGACGGACCCCCATAAACGACAAATGTGCAACAGTGCGGCTCGAACCCGCGCACCTATGTGTCCGCTCTGGTCGCGAGGCGCAGAAGAATGCACCACGCCACCGGGCTCGTTATATGCCTTTCACGCAATGCACGTTTATACCAAATACTGGAAATATGAAATATTTACAGAGCTTGGTGTGGTTGTCCTTGCTAGGTCTCTAAATGTAACGCGCATATACATATATATGTACATGCATGCATGTCTATATATCTGTATTTACATGGGTGTACACGTTTAGTAAAGTTTGTAAAGTTTTATATATTTCTATAAATTTCGCACACTTTCACATGTATACATAAGACGGGTTCCATGAAAAGATACAAAACGTCGTAACAACACGTGAGACACCTACGGTCACGAATGAAGTGTCCGGCGTAGCTATGCTCATGACGAAGGAGAGAAGCAGGGCCAGTAGTTTGTTTCGTCTAATTGCCAGAGACGAAGCGGGATAGCATTCAATGAAAGCATGCGTCGTCACCTTCTTCTAAAAAACAACCTCCTTCAGCAATGTGCTCCCAGCAGGTACGGTGAGGCTTGCCGTTTTCCGCTCGGCGTCCGAGGTCTAACACTCATAGAATTATTGAAGCATAAAAATAACCATCAACAATGACGTGTCCTGTGAGACACTTCGCAGCCTATGCAATTCAATCAACAGCAAACGGACTGGGCTGCTCACAGAGGGAGTAACTCTGCTCCTCAATTACGCGCATCCACATGTCCCTAGGATTACGTAAAGTGTACTGTCCAGGTTCAAGTGGTAGCAGCTTGAGCATACGCCCTATAGCCCGGACATGTCGCTCTGCAACTCGACGAACTCGGATGACGAACTGAAAAACACAGTGGAGAACTGGCTGTTGTCTTAGCGTAGAAAGTTTTGGAACAGAGAATCATTCTGCTTATAAAACACTAATATAGTTGTGCTCGGGCCTCAGGTTATTACTTTTAATTAAATAGTTCAATTATACCTACACTATCGTATTGTGCCGTTTCATACCTCCAAATATATAAATATATATACAAGTTTTAACTGATTGGTTTTCTTGAGCAGTCTCCGGCGTTTGCCTGCGGTTCACGGCTACTTACATTGCCTTGTGGATTTCACCTTCATGAAAGTTTTCAAGCACACATATCACTGAGATATCCGTAAGCGTTCAGCATGACAGGTTGCAGCATTTGGCATGGTGAGTACGTTTTTTTGACACCTTTGACAGAGAGAACGAGCGAATAAGGTGGCGTAATCGTAGCTAACGCACGTTGCTTCCTTGACCGACGTTTACACTTTGACTTTTCATTGCAACAAAAGTAGCAGCAACAACAACAACAACGAACACAGAAAATCACCATCAACACTGCCTACAGCAACAACAACATCAGCAACTGTAAGAACGTCTACAGACAAGTCGATGCGACATTGCGACGTGCCCGTGTGCAGATGGTAGGTTCCTCGCGTCTTTGTATTGATATGCCTGCGTCCGCTGCGTAGCTCGTTAGTTAGACAAAGTTGCACCTGAGCAAGACGCGCCGAGCTGACACAGAAGAACTGGCAGACGGAAGCTCCGTACTAGGATTTTACAATCTTTTCCTGGAGCTCCGCTTAACCCGACTGTCACGTTCGAATCGCACACTACCGCTGCGTAGCTCGCATTCACTGAACTCATCACACTGCATGAACAACAACTACGGCTACTGCTATTTAACCAACGGATAGTGCTCGTCTTTCCACCGTATTCACTCTCCTCAGCATAAATGAGTCGTTAGGGCCGGCCGGTCTACGGATTTGTAGAAATGAATACGTACAGACATAGGTCACGGCAACCTCGGTACGAGCAGGAAGAAAATGAAGACAAACAAATCGATCGAGGTGGTCGAACACAGTGTTGTTACTGCCCGGATAGTATCGCAGTACGTTGGTTTTTCGCACTATGGCGTAATTAACCCTCACTGGACGAACGACACGTTTTCCTCGGTTTGTACGCGCTGGCGTTGCTCATGTGCGTGGGCGGCCGGTGAGAGCGAACAAAGAACGAACACTGAGTACCCACCTTTATTTTGACATACAGATTTACGTGTATCAGGCGTGTCGCGACATTCGCCGGAACTCGCGGCTCTACGCGAACTGGCGCGCGTTCAGCCGGCCTTCCAAGACGAGCGGAGTGTCTGCCCTTCTCCCAAGTGGATAACGTTTCTCCCTTTCCTTTCAACCGACGACGACGGCGGCGACAGGGTCGACCCTTACCCGCCGTAAAGGAAAGGGCAGAGAGCTAACAGAGGGTAGCCGGCGAACAACAGCGAATACGGCACGTATCTGCACGGAGAGAAGCAATGAGAATGCGTGAAAAACGACGGCTGCATACATATACGTATTTAGCATACGTATACAGATATAGCATATAGGCTACATCATGCCGGCAGCATAAGGTGCGGGACGATTTTGCCAGCCCTCTTGTTGTCGTTGTTGTATGATATGCTGGGGACAACTGCACTCCCTGGCGTGCATTGTGCTTATGGAAAAACGATATTCAAGCACGTATCAACATTTTGTTGGTTTAGGCATATGCATCATAAGCTAGTTGGAAAGTTCGTAAATAGATGAGAGACATCTGATCATAAAAACAAAAACGTATAAACATTTTCTAACGCAAGTCGTATTCACTAACACCCGGGGTAAATTATAACTTTTGCACAGTTAGTTGTTAGAGCATGCAAGGTTCTCTAAAGGATATGTAAGAATATGATCTAGACATGAACATGTTTATCGACAGCGACTTATCTCAAGTGCGACTTGCTTGGGCGTACTAATTCAAAGCGTGCGGATTGGAGAGTTGAGGAGTTTTATATAGTGGGTATGAATTCAGAATTTTTACATGATGCATTATTCTGAATGACAGTAGGGTAAATCGTCTAACGTTATGTGTTAAATAAATGTATTCGTTAAAAATAATTAAAAGTACCTGTTATTTGAAAATTAAGAAATACATTTATTATTTATGATTATGAACACCCAGGCTGAATAAGTGTGTTTATGCTACATTAAAGGGTTTTGAGACAACCATCGATCTAGCGTTTTGCTAGTTCTGCTGTGAACCGAACCGCCGGTTATGACGTGGCGTGATATCTCTCACCTTTGCTGCAGCACTGTCTACATGGACATCCATCCTGCTGATCATGAAAGCGCTTAAGATTGCACAGAACGTGATGATATTGATAAGTGGCAAAAGCCGTATTTATATGTCGGTCTCTCATTCCGCTAACCCGCCATTCAACGCTCCTCATTGCTGCTGTTCTATATGTCCCCATGCGCACCTCACCTATTTTAGTTCGCTAGTTCAGCATATAAACTTCAAAGGCGCACGTTTTCTTTAGATCTCAACGTGTTTGCAGATCTTCCACGTAAACAGCCCTGTTCATGCATGTATTCGACATTCAAGAAGCTCTCTTTAGAAATAAAAATCGCAACTAAACACAACTCGTCTACTCCCAGCTTATCCAATAATAGTGGAACAACATACGTGACGATGGGTCCTGCCATGTTGGTATCGCGAAAAGAGTCACTACTGTTTGTGGATATATAGTGGCCGCGCTCCAGTATTTTAATGGGCTTTTTTTAATAGTGCTCGTGTGTCACCTATGTTCGTAATTAGATAGTCGACCTTAGGCAATAACCTTAGGTATTGAGCCCGCTGTGTATCATAAACAAATCGAACTTATATAATGTACTGAGCTCATCGATGAATTCCCACTATTTCGTCTTGCCGATACTCATTTTTTGCAGGTGTCATCGCCGTTGCGGGTGTCGTTATGTAATTGATGGCACAACAAATATGAAAAGTTCGAAGGTGCGGTCACCAATTGCGTCTCCTTACAATTTGTGTTTCGTGACGCTGGTTTATAAGCAGTTAATATCTTGACACCTAGCAAACTTAATCCAAAATCCAGCTCGTCAGGCATTTACGATCGGTAGATAATGCATGCCTTGCAATATAGCGGGAATGGTTTAGCTTTGATACGAATAATCATTCTTATGAGTCACGATGTGATTTTGCTATAAAAAAATGAAGATAGGAATAAATACTTTTTCTTAACAAAAAGTATCTGCATATTTCATTATGCATTTCCGTAACGTTGAATAACTTAAATCTAAAAATATGGAACTCAACAAGTACCAAATCGAAGTCGTATATCTATTATATCGCGCCAGCTTGTTCTTCAAGGGCAATACCTCGCTTACACAGCCGAGCAGCGGACAGACCGCCAGGGCTCATTAATTACTGAAGCTCTCTTGGCGTGCACCCACCAACACCGATAGTCAATGTCATAATAACCTAGAAAGCTCTTTTCAGAAGCCCTTCAATAGCCAGCATCCAGGACGATCCCATAGCCGTAAGAAATACAATACTGGATCTGTGACGGCGTCTTAGCATATCTTCGTTTCGCATGTAGGAGCAGGAGCAGGTAGAAATGTGTATGTGTGAGTGTTAAAGGCGCTGTAACTTAGGTTCCGCAAACAAGTCGAGGCCTTTACTTAGCCCGGCCTGGCCCAGCTTGAAGCCAACTTTACGACGATAATGAACCAAGGCGGGATGAGAGTAAGGATACCATTCGACTAACTCCATTCAAAGGACTGAAAAGCTAGACTAACAGCTGTACTTGGTGCACGTACGTATAGAGCTTCTGGGTGGGAGTAATAAATTCCTTTCATAGTGTTGATGATTGGGGGGTACACCCCGCAGCACCGTCAATGCTAGACCGCCTTGCAGTCGATAGAAAACGATACTCAAGAGTTCAACTCTCCAGCTGCTCTGCATATAAGCGGTCTTAGTTTTTCAGAGCATATTCGAACAGGCATAGCCTGCACATATATACCATCGTGTTCAAAACAGATTATCAAGCAGCTAACACAGGCTAGCTATTAATATTTTAAACAAGAAAATAGAGTATATATATATATATATATATATATATATATATATATATATATACGTTTTATTCAATTAACAAATAATAAACAGACGTAGGGACCTCATGAGTGCAACGGCTAAAGTGCAGCAGATTAACAGAATGATACCAGTGTATTTTAATCATTAAGACAGTTCTTCACATCTGATGACGTAGAACCAGAGTACAGCCACACCCGTGAACGGCGCATGCAAAAACGTCAAATGCTGATTATTTCAAAGCTGCATATTAGCAGTTCCAAATAGTATATTCAATTTTGTATGCATTACCACGCTACGCCGTGAATTCAAATCATTGGGAAGACTTCACTAAACGAGTAATAGCATTCATAGTTTTTAGAGTTATGCGTTCCATACGTCATATTACGTCAAAGCAGAAACGTAGTATGCGGCGCTATACATCGTTTGTCGTTGGCACACATTTTAGAAATAATAAGTACTAGTAAGTGCCAGCATCTGTTCCATATTTCATCATAACTACTACTCAAACAGTGTTACTTAGAGTTATTATTTTAAACATAATTATTTATTTAAAATAAAAAACAAAAATATTATTTACATAAAAATGACATGTTATATTTTTCCCAGATTGGGAGAGTGGCAGGTCTCAGCTCTGCCGAAGTGCATTGGCAAGGTCTCGTTCTGAGGTATCTATGGAAGTATGGGGAACATAACACCGCAGAGGTTGTACACGCGGCGTGCTGCACGTCGTACACGTGGCGGCAACTGTATCAAAGACTTGCGCTGAGCAGGGTGCGATTAATCGAAACAGTAATATATACTATACTGCGCACTTCTTTTTGTTCTTTTGTGTGGAGGAGTAACTAAAAATGCGGTTTGCACACACGGACACCACTGCAGGAAACTTGTCTGCACGTGCGGGAAACAGTATGTTTACTACCGAGCGAGGCGCAAACAAGCCTGTGTCAGCTTGCAACCAGTGCTACTATTGAGGCTGACTCTATGGCATTACTACAGACCGATACAAGAGCGGTGCTTCGATGAGCACACTCTTCGTCTTGATACAAATGACACAAACGTCCTAACAAAGATACGCAGTAAGCCCGTCGATACAGGGCACTAACTAGCCTACCATGCGTCTAGCGTATGTGTTTTTGCGTAATGTAAGAATTCAGTTATCTGCCATCCCAAAAGCTCCACCAATAACTAAACATTTTCGAACAAAGGAAAATACTATGGCGCTTTGTTAAGTTTGCTATAGCTATGCATGTATTAGTTGTTTCACAATAAGTTATTGTTGGGCTAAAGTTTAGAAAGTGCATACAGAAACGAATAGAATCCAACTCTAGGCACGTAGAAAAACACGCGTGGACTAAGGTGGGACATAGTGATGCCTCGTAGAATAGTAAACATTTAAGTAACAGTGACGCAATTATTTCCCCAACGCGTAACGTATGTTGAGACATACCTTTGTAAATCTAAGACATAAACAACTCCAGAAGCAAAACTCATAAAAGTACTTTTAAGTTGTCCTATTTAGCGGTCCAGATTACTTATCCGAGTAAAATAAAGTAGGAAGGCAAAGCAGTGAGAGCATTGAACCAGCTACATGCGGAGCTTCTGCGAGCTTTCAAATGCCGAACGAATTACAATGGATAATACTTGATATTAGCAAACATATACGTGTATATATATATATATATATATATATATATATAAAAAAAAAATATATATATATATATATATATATTTATATATATATAGTATATAAATATATACATAAGTATAGTGTAACATAAATTCCTGTCGCACAAAAAGACAAAAAACCTTCAGGTTCTAACGATCTGGGAAACTGATCCTAACGACCTGGGAAAACGAAACCCAATTTATCCGCTAAACTTACCTGCCCTGTAAGATCGAGTGTCGCCCTGCCAATGAGATGGGTGTTCCCGGGAGAGCAGACGCCGGAGAAACACATACGATACCTTCCTGACGCCTTCGCTAACTAAGCTACCCATCCTGTATGATATTGCATATGCGCTTCAGCTAAGCCCGCGCTAGTTTCGATCCAAAATGATAAGGCGTTTCTTTTTGTATTCGTTTTTTGTACATCACTTGGAATATGCTAAACTTAAGGGACTCTCACACCTGCGGCCCTATCTTTCACTTTCCGACGAAGTGCATATGGCATACGCGTCAAAAAGTTTTCTCGCATTGTAAGTAAATAGAACTCGAAACAATTCTCACAGCAACGACTATGCTATTATTTGTTCAGCCTATGTGGCTAACGTTAGTGACATCGCTTTACGACGTAAGTTGAGGGTTTTGCATATGTGTACATGCATTCAGCGGGTTCTATGTTGTACTACAATCGCGTAGTTAATCATTCTCAGATATCCTGTTTCTAAAGGTAAAACCGTAGGTTGTGCATAGGTGAGAAAATTGACGTTATCCGGCCGGCCTTTTGTCAGATCCGTTTTGTCAAGCTCAGACGTTCCTTTTTTTTGTTCATATGCGTGTGAAGGAATTTTGCGCCCTTCAATACAAATAATTTGCATACAGTCTGTGGGGTGCGGTGGGGTGCGGTGGGGGGGGGGTCGCGGGGGTGACAGAAGAGGGTATGCAGTGGGTTGTTGTTGTTGTTCGGCAAGGCGCTACGGACGGGGGACAGATTGTCGTCAGTCGGCACGACGGCTACGCAGCGAAGGGCATCGCATTGGGTCTTCTAGGAAGCCCTGGCGGCGGCAGCAGCGATGGCGGTCTAAGTGAAAAAGGAACGGATGGCTCGACAACGGTGGGGTAGTCGGGCGGCGGACAAAAGCACGCAATCATGGCCTCATTCAGGTCACCAGGGGGGCGGCTACAGCGCCGGCCTCTGATGTCCGCCTGTCCAGCCGTCCGACCGTTCAGGAAGTGCAGCTTTTACTCGGCACGGTCTCGTTGGGAATAGATGCCGATGCAATCATGCCTCCAGCATCAGCAGCAGCAGCAACAGTAATGCCAGCCAACGTTTTTTCTTCACGTCTCCCCCTGAGCCTCCAGCTTCTCTCTCTCTATCTCGCTATCTCTTTCTGTCTCTAGGTCACTCCGCTTTCTATCCCGTTGTTATCTCTGTAGCTCGTTCGTTTCACCTCAATCGAGTCTTTAACGACCTCAGCCAGCCACCAAGACATACGCGGCTAGACCTGGCGGAACGCAAACGACACGTAGAAGTAGCCATTTTTGCGTCGTTTTTTTTCTCAGCTAAATCAGCACGTCACCCGAACCGACTAAACTTAAATTGGCTAACGAACCCCAGCCAGCAGTGGCGTTAGATCAGTTTGCGCTCCGGCTTGGCTGCAACCTCGCACAGCCCGAGTCTTCGTTGGCTTCAGATAGCCTCTGTCCCTTTTTCGGGCAAGGCGTGGCTGCGCGGTCGCTGTAGTTGCTGCTGCCTGAGTGGTTGTACTACCTACACACTAGGAGAACCTTTGGCTCCATCAAGGCATTGGCACAGCCCACAACGACGGCATTGGCACAGCCCACAACGACGGCATTTAGGGGGACATCTAGTCTGAGCTTGCCGTTAGCGAAGACATCAGATAGAAGAAGAGTACGTTAACTCATTTATCCCCCTCCCGCCCTCCCCCACCCCGCCTCCTCCAAAACCGGCGCTCGCCCACACTAACACGCAAAGCAAAGGTCTAAGTGTCGTTGCACAACTACACAGA
>QVRM01003704.1:0-27360 GCA_003439945.1 Dermanyssus gallinae | reverse complement strand
TTATCACTGACCGATCGAGCGGTTTCTTCGATAGCGGGCGTGTTGCAAACCGCCTGATTAAGACCAGCCGGCTCTGCCCGCTGAGTGTGTCAAGTACTATGCAGTGGCACTGTGTGAGAGTATGTGTGGCACTGGAGCATATATCGTTGCTTTGTTTATCTTGTCGAAGGGTGAAGACTAGTAAAGGATTATGATCACAGGTCAAGGCTGAAACACACTTTATAGGCGGATATGCTTTTTAAAGAGTACGGATTTATAACCGCAATATATACAGCGCGTTTAAGCCTAGTTTAAGCGGCCTATATTTTAGCTCAATAAGCATTTTCCAATGGAACGGGGGACGGATTTGTCGTGTTTAGGAGCGACAGTAAAATTACAAATATTCGTTAATGCGGTGAGGCTAGACGGGCGTCACTTTACAAAATCTACGTAGTTTTTACCCTTTTCCGTGCAATGGAGAATAAAAAAGATCGAATATTTTGGCGCCCAGTGGAACATTTTTATGCTTAGGCAGAAAACTCTCACAAGCGATGGTGTGACTTTCAAAGATAATGAAGAGCACAAGAGTGTTTCAAAAAGCCTCGATAGACCATTGACAATAAAGACCTATACCCAAGGAGTGCGACAGCATTTTGAGCCGAGCATTACAATATAGTGTAATTTCTACCCTTAAGGAGCGTCCAAAAGCAGCAACGTACGACGAATATGTGGCTTTTGTGAAGCTGCAAATGAGAAAAAGTTGACAATGTGTCGCTAGAGAACTTCTGAGTTTGTGTGGCAAGTCCCTCCATAAAATCCTTTATGACCGCCTCGGACCAACCAAGAAACTTGCTTTATGTATACATCGTGATATGTCACAAAACAAAAAAGACGCTATCTTTCTGGCTCGAAAATTTCTGATAAAGCTCTACGAGGTTCTTCGAAAAAGTCTTCTCGAGACTAGTCACAGGTGATGAGACTTGGCTACAGTTTTATGGCTCTCTACTCGAGTCCCAAGACTTGCAGTGGCCAGATGTTGAAGCACTTCCACTCACAAAGCCAATGGTAGGCTGGAAAGATAAAGGTTGCAATCTTAACAGAGATTTGAGGAAGTTAAAAAGTGAAGAGCAATTGGTATGCCACGTAAGCTTTCACTGCGCTTACCAGGAAGGCCTGCCTCTAAAGCGTCTTTCGGGCGACTGTTCCTGCATTATAGCATCTTTTAGCAAAAATTAAAAAAATACGGCTTGATCCACGCGCGTCGGTGCTTAATGTCGAGGTGGAGCTAGTAGACACACCGAAAATATGCGATTTCATTGTGCATCGATGTATGTATCTACGGTTTTAAGAAATGTATAAAATTTGGCGAACATTACGTCAAAATCTAATCATGATTCTACTTTCATAAAAAAAAGTAGTCTAAAGAAACTGAACGTACTGGCATGTTCGGTAAATGAACTACTTTTTCTTAAAATGATCCAACCTTTGCTAGCAAATAGTGCACAAACATCGAGATCCTGTGGTATCTAATTATCTGCATTAAATGACTTAAAATTTGCGATTACGTAGAACGCACACTTTCAGAAAAGCGGATTTGATGACAATTTTTATTATTACATTACATAACATCACTTTTATTTCACATAAAAAGGTTGGTATTAATATACATACTTCTGTACGACAATCGTGACTAATCACCAAATAGGCGAGCGCTATTTGGATTATCATGGGCCCATTTGGCCATACGCCAAGCAAACAGTCCGTTCACGAATTCACCGCGGGCCACTGCTTTAAGGTGATTAATCGTTGACTCATAGGTTAATTGGAGCGTATATCAAAAAATGTTCTAACAAGTCACATTTTCGTAATTGATTGTAGAAACAGATAAGTTGCACTGCATGAAAAGTGAGTCAATACTTGGAACAACGTCATCTAACACGCTGTGGGGGCACCTGATTCGCAGGCGTCTTAAAAACGTGTTTGGACCGCCATCTACCAACTTCCTATATTGGACAGATAAGGCTCCCAGACAGGGGAGCAATATGTGAGTTTAGGAAGAACAGAAGATTTGTAAAGGCGAATGTACACATGTGGAGTCGTTAAAATAAAACAGCGGACGATAGTATTTATTGTGCGCAGAGATGTCTCCACAACCTTGGTAATGTGAAGGCTAAAGTTAAGGTCAGGCGTAATACATATATGCCTAAGTCCCGTGTATAAGAGGACGGTCGGTAAAATGCAGTTGTCAAATTTGTAGTCAAAGTCAAGTGCCACCATTTTTCAGTACAATTCATTCAGAGGATGAGAGTATCATGTTGTTTTCAGAACACCATCGTGCAATGCCGTCGACAGCAGTCTGCAGAACAGCGTGGAGTCCCTATAAGCAAATAGGATAATTAAGTTTTTAAGTCATCAGCATATTCAAGATATTTGACCGCGGGTGGCAGGTACTTATTTATGTCTAATACAAAAATTGTGTATAGAAGGGGGGATAAACATCCCCCTTGAGGTACACCAGATACTGCAGGATATGGTCGGCTAAGTTCAACACCAACCTTAACTCGAAAAATGACGGTTGCTTAAAAATGCCTTTTCCCATTGCACTGTACATGCATGATGGATACCTAGATGTTCCAATTTGCGAAGCAGAAGAGAGTGATCTACTCTGTCAAATGCGCTCTTTGGTCAAAATAATCTCAGTGAAAGGGTTTTCGATCATTTATAAACACAGCCCTGTCCTGGGTCATTTCTAAAGGCTGTGTACATGTAGAACGGTGGGTAGTACAGCCATGTTGGGCAGGGTCAAGTAAGCGGTTTAAGATTAAAAACTGATTTAAGTGGTTAACTACAATTTTCTCAAAAATGCAGCATGAAATTAAGCATTGCGAAACTGGTCGGTAGTTTGATTAGTTGTAGTACCAAATTGGTAATGCTTATATAAAATAACCGTAAGCCGTTTTACCCAACCTTTAATGAACGGTTTTCATAAAGTCCCATGTCCCAGAAACATTATCTGTGAAAAGCACAAGTGCAGGGAATTTTTTGGACTTGAGTAGATTTTTTTTTACAGAAACCAACAAAAGCAATCAACAAGTACTGAATAATGAGAAGACCGAAAACTTGAACTCGCAGATCGTACACTAGCCGCTAACGCCATCCACAGGCCAAAAAATAACTCTACTCATTGCTCAGGAGCTGGCAGGACACCCGATTTTGCATGAAAAAGAAAACTAGTTATTTATTCTGATCTTGTACACCGGGTTAACCGGGGCAGCGCACATAGCCCAGGTCCTCTCGCAAGGTGGCTAAGGTTTCTCACAGCTTGGCTCGTATTTCTTCCTAAGACGGGCGGCGCCTCTGAGAGGCGCAGGCGCCTCCTAGCCTCAACAGCAGACTCCATAGCACTATGATCATGCTCAGTCTGGAGACACCCTAGCCCTCCGGACGCAACGTAACTGTCGGTCCTGGCATCCGTCCGACAACATCATGGCATTGCGCATCTGCCGCGCTTATAGAACTGTCAGCACGGACGCCCTGCTCGTACTTGCCTACAACTTACATGCTTCACAATCTAGCACCGATATATGCGTGCTTTGCGTTTCTGGTACCTCAAACGACGCCGAACAACGGGAGAACTGGGGTTTTTTAGTGGGTGAAGAGACCACAGAATTCTAAACCGGTGAGGGGTGGGAGGACTGAGTTTTAGTGGGTGAACAGTCCCACACTAGGTGTTTCTCGATTGCCAACACCGGCCTTATGCATTTTCTAAACTCCCATATGAAAAAATACGTCCATCCCGCTCTCCGTCTGTTCCAGGATAGAGGGGAAAAGCGAATACTGTCAATGCGGCCAAGGCCAGGACGCGCTTTGAGGACGGAGGATGGAAAATCAGTTTCCGTCAGCTCCGTGTGGCGTTGGTTGTTGGCTTAGAGTTAGCGAAGAGCCGGTTGATGGCGGCAAACACTGCAGCCGGTTGAAAGATGGCTCAGCTGAAGAAGAAACCAGATATACTGTAATTGGTGGAGTTGCGTTTTGTGTCGCGGGAAGGGGACAGATCGTATTGCTAAGAAGGGCCGGGTTACCACCATGCAGGTTGCAGATATTCTGCAGTCTTTGCTAGTAAATCTGTGTGAAAATTCCTTCAGCACTAAACTGTCTACATCACAGCTACCACAAGCTGGATCACAGGCAGACTTATCGCCTCCTGCAGGACATTAGCATGGTTGATCATTCCGATAATGCTGGTGTGAAAATAGATAGCTGTTGCAAAGATGATATAGTCATCACCTTGATATTAGTGATAGAGAGTTTTTCTTATGACCAATGTTCGGTGCACAAATGGAGCGAGGGTCCAGAGGTGGAAGTTTGTGACACCAAAGGACTAACCTGTGGCCGTGTTGGGATATACACACAGACTCGGAAGCCGTAATAGTGGACTTGCATTATAATCATATTATCTCTCTTTACGGGAGAAGTAGGCAATGTCCGAAGGACTGTTCCGTTTTCTCAGCAGTGAGGCTCTTCATGCTTAAGATTGTTCCGGGGCTGATGTATGGCCTTGACTGGGTGTGGAACCACCTCACACTGGCGAATTTAACCAGCTTTGAGAGGTTGTTTCTCATTATATATGAAGCGAGTGCTTTGCTTGTCTATTCGAGGCAAGGAGCCGCTTTATGTATCTCATGTCAGGTTGTCCACCGGCTACTGAAACAATCCGACTAAGGCTGAAGATGCCGCGTACAGTACCATACAAATGTTTCATTTCTGAATGGGAAGCTAAAGTCGAACAGGCCAGGACGGGGCTGAGGTCGGTTTGGACGTTTTCAATGCCGTGCACCTTTGGTCTGGTCCTGCATGTGACAGTCGCCCACGTATACACCAGGTACATAGTGCATGGTTATCACTACCTGGTATGTTCAAACACAGCCTTTCACGAGGAGTACGAGTTGTGCACCTGCCGGTTCTGCCTGCAGAGGTGTGCCAAGTACCATGCAGTGGGATTGCACAGCGCTGAACAAAACATCGTTACACTACTTCTCTCGCCGAAAGCGTGAAGAAGATAGAGTATTATGAAGAAACATCGTGAACTGTATATTATACTCGATACTGAGTGAAATAAATCTAATTGGAATTGGAATAATCATATTATCGTTCGAATATATTACTCAATTTATTTAACTCGTAACGGGGTTAACAATTGTTTCCTAGCGAACGTGACTGACAAATTACATCAGCCCTAAATCCAGGCCTGGTGTAGACCACCTGGACAAGGTGCCAAGCACCGCCGTGGCGTTTCCACGTTGTATATCCAATGATAGCCTTTGCCGAAAAAAAAAATCACCTAGCGCGTGGGTCCCCCGTAGCCAATCTGAGACGCTTGCATATCTTAGTATAACTCCCTCAGTAAATTTACCTGGGCCCCCTAAGGTCTCAAAGGCAAAAGGTCGAAAGTCCATAGAGTCTCCAATATGTGCATACTTCCGACACTTATTTCGTTCCGCATGCGAAACAGCATAAACAGCCTGGGTAGCGCCGTGGCTGACCATTGAAGGTGCTAAAGAGTCAGGTCACGGTAGCGTCTCACACAAGTGTCTTCCCACCTTCAAAAGCTGTTAGGGTCAATCCCATCAGGTCGACGAGAGTCGTCTGTATAAAAGACTGCGGGTTCGAGCACACAAGGGTAGCCGGAAGACCTTAGAGCACGGGCTAGGTTATCATTTAACGCAGCGTGTCTCGTCCTACGACCTAAACTGCGGATGCAAGATAAGCCATGATGACCTACAGGTGATGACCTACAGATCGCCACAGCTGCACTCATGTTCCTCGACTAGAGGGACTCCAAGGCGGAGGCCAAACGCAGATCCTGACAACAAAGTCATCTAAGAGAGTTCCAACGGGAGCACTCGGTAGGGGCATTGAGCCATGCACCAGCACCACTAGATGAAACTGCTCGGAGCCGTGCTTTTTCCACCTGGTCTTCTGTTGAATTAAAAATATTGGCGAGTTGTATATCCTCCAACAGCGCGGTCCAGCTTGCCTGGGGAAGTAGGTTTATTCTGAAGGGGGTGCTCCAGTGCGTGCCAAGAGACACTCCTATAGAATCCTCTAGTAGAGAACGTAACCGCTCGATGGCTGAGAAGTCTAGTATCTTTGATGCCCTATGCCAGGTACTAGACATTGAAGCGACTACCGCGGGACCTGCGACCAAGACAGCGTCTAGAATGCCTAGGCCTCCTTTTGCCACTGGCAGAAGGGCTTGTCTGCGGGCTGTCTCTGGTAAACTTAGGTTAAGTAAGGAAGACAGGGAGTTTAACGTGTGGGTGCTCAATTGTTCTAGAATATTTAAATCTTGCGTTAGGTCAGTCCCACGAAGCAGGTGGTTTTACCCGTGCTGTCGAGAAGCAAGACCTTAATAAGAGCAATCCCCTGTGTGCACCCAAAGACCCAAGCGGCTTGAGGAGGATTTTAACTTATCCACACAGCCAAATAACTGTTCTTCCTTCCCGTCGTCAAGAAGTGGCACGCCTAATAAGGTAAGGTTGGCCTTATTATTCCTGATACATTCTGGAAGAGGGGTCGGTTATCAGTCTGATCGAGGAGTTGGATATTGATGATCCTGACACAAAGAGTTCGCATTTTTGTGGGTTGAGGCACAACCAGCTTTTTGTTTGCAAAATCCAGTATTTTCCGAATATCGCGGGCCACTATTACAGGGTCACCGGCTAATACGCCATCATCTAAGTACCATACATTAAATGGGGACTCGAGAGAGTCTATTAGCTTCGTGATGGCGAGGCAAAACAGTAGAGGCCCTAATGGGTCGCCCTGCTGCAGGCCCGACTGTGAGAGTATGAGGTGGTCCATCAACAGCAGTTGAGTTGGGTTTCTGCATGCGTGCACAAAGTAGTGGTATAGATCAGGCGCATGGAATACAAGAGCTTTTAAAAGATGGTCACGTCGAACGCTGTTAAAGGCATTCTGAAATCTAGTTTGACCATGACTATGTCTTCTGACCTAGATTCAAGATAGACTCGTGCGGCATGGATCGCCACTTCTGTTCCACTTCTAGCAGCAACGCCAAGCTTGGTGTAGATGAGCATGCAATAGGGCGGGTTGTGCCATCCTTCTTTTCAGAGCAAATAACCTCGCTCCAAATATGATTGGTACGAGATCTCTTGGCGGCTCTCCTCGTAGTAAAATTTCAATGAGTTTGGCAAGTGCATCGGCCAAAGCCTCCGCTCGTTTACCCATTGCTCGAGAAAGTAAATCTTGCAGAGCCTTGGTCGAATGAAGTCAAGACCCGCAGCGGAGCTTCTAGAAAGCTTCCTACTGCGCGGTAAATGTCTTCCCTTGACACGTGAAAGCTTTCCGCGCGGGACGCTTCGGCAGGAGGATCTGTCCACCTCAAGTCCGTTGGTGCGCAGGGATGCTTGTCACGTAGAGCTTCTACGTGGTCGGACTCGACACCGAACGTGTCGCATGAGCTTATAAGCCTTGCAGCGCCCGACACATCACCATCGTTTGACTTTGCAACCACTCTTCTTTTTAGGTCATCTTCAGAAGTGCCAATTTTTTTGTGTTTCTGGTGGCCGACTCGACCGGCCAATCCGTCGAGTCTGAGACCGTTCTCAAAGTCTCTAAGGTTTGAGCGTATAATGTCTGCTAGCGAACACGACTCATCCTTGACGTCAGGAAGGCGAAGTATAACAGGGCCAAACGATAGTAGAGACACCAATGCTGAATTATAATTGTAGGTTACCACATAGTTTACGACCTTCACAAGGCATTCTAGCACAATCCATCTTGCTGTTTTGGGTATTATACGTATCATCCTTACATTTTTAAAAACAAACTGAATATGAGATGTCATGTATGAAAGTTGTACACGCGTGTCTTCTGTAGCAGGCTGCCTATAGGCGTTTGATCCTGAATGCATAGAATTTATGTGTCTCAGTGAGCCCCTTGAAATAAATGTCTTTCGACATATTGGGCAATCGGATTTATGGCTAGCTGAAGAGGACGAAGGAACTGCGGGATCTTGCGATGATAAGGTATTATCTGGCATTATGAGCATTTTCTGAGTTTTTTTTCGCCAGTGGTAACAGAACTAACAAGGGCTGTAGTACCTCTGTCACCACTGTAATAGCTTCTGCCAAATCAGGGCTCACAGTTTTCAACCGAGCCTAACTTTCCAAGGGTGGCTCTAGCTGTCTGAGTAGACTTGCGGCTCGACTTGAGAGCCAGTCCTCGGTAACGTCGAACGAGTGGACGGCCATAACTTCTCATATATTGACTCGACTTCTTAGCAGCTTTTGCGTGGGGAACCGCAGGCTCCGGGAGCATTAACTGAGGCGCTTGGTTGTCAGCTGCTGACGAGATACCTCTGACAACTGAAGCGTAACTTGGGCCTGGCGTTACGGCTTCCGTGGTTGCAGCAACCTGAGGAGGTTTTTCGGCATTTCGAGCTCGTCTCCAATGATGGCTGTAGGATGTACAATACTCACCTGCTGAAGAGTTCAAGCTTCTAATAGGATACGATTGCGTTCCCTCTGGTAGAACAGTCTCGGACAATTAGGTGATCCTGCTGCGTGAGCACCTTTGCAGTTCACACACTTGGGGATATTGGTGCACTCAGCCGCCAGGTGATCTGCTCCCCCGCATTTAGGGCATGCGCGTTGCAACGTACAGCTACTCACTATATGACCCGTGCGTTGACACTTAAAACATAAAATTGGCTAGTCGGCTTCCAGAACCACATTGTGCATCTTATACCCTAAAAATAGCGAAGCGGGTGGCTGCTCATCAAAAGTTAGAATCACTTTCGTTAGTGGCTTTTTTGTGCCCCGTTCGTTAGTGAGTAAACGACGAACTTCGATCACACCATAACCAGATAGTTCCGATTTGTTCACTTAGAGAGAATTAGGGTCTTAAACTTTTTTCTATACACAGAGAGCTTTTGATCTAACAAATAGATGCAGCAGGTTGAACGTGCACCGGATTGAGCTGGGACTTCCATTATGAAAGTTGCCGCTTTGTTCCGTACTCGATCTTATATGTTACTTTATACAAACTACACGCGATTGTATTGATACTAGTGCTTCCATTTATTTCATGTATATGACAAATACGAAAAACAATAAATTATATCTGCAAGATATTCGAACATATTCTCAACAAAATAATTACTCGTCGTAGTAGGTATACTACTCGAAATAAATATAGATGATATTTTAAACATATAGACATATAAACGTATATATTTATTTACATCTGTTATTTGGTTGTTACATTACGTTGAAATCCACCAGATAATTTATACATAATAAATTTGGTTTACTAGTATGATATCTATTATATTAAAATGGTAATATACAAATTATATCGGCTTAATGAACCAACTATAGACAAACTCTTTAATAGGACATTATCATCAAATAAAAAACATCAATTTAATATTACAATGATCCCCATAAAATGCGCATTTCCTTAACGTGTGTATTTGATCAGCGTAACGGCAACATTCTAAAGCAATTATTGCAAAAGCTGAACAACATTGGACATCGCTATGGAGATCTCGATGTTTGCGAACCTAATAAATATGATCATGTGCCTTTCGTTAGTCAAACGCGAATTTTTTTTAAGTCGTTCTCTTGCAAGCAGATGTTTATGAACTAATATCCGACGGAGGACACAATCGACATTCCATACCAAAATCTATTTCAATTCGATCTTTTTTAGCAAGCCGTAATAACCTGAATACGGATTGCGCCAACGATTGGAAGAGTTTCGGGCGGGAACCGAGCTCTTCTAACTTCGATTGGCAGGAATCAAATCAGAATCAGCACCCTCTCAGAAGCTGCTAAGCCTGATCAGTCTGAAAAACGCCACAGTCAAGGCCACTCATAGCGCGTTTTGCAGTATAACAAACAGTAAATTTTTTGAAGTTCAACACTTCCTGCCCCAGGAAATAAGTGCGATAAAGTTCACTTCGTCCAGGCTTACCGCAACAGTGCAAATTCTGAGCAAGACAGAATCCCGTTTCTGAAGTTGATGAAGTAACGAACTAAATATACAACGAATACATACATATATTTGAACTGTATAATGATGAAAACGCATCCAAGGTTTAAGGACGAATTTAGGAAAAAGAAGGGCTAGTACAGGGTTGCAACTCTTAGAGGAATCAAATTTTAGTAGAAAATAACTGCTATGGGTGATTAGCAAAGACAACACTACCCTGACTAGCGATAGTGATAAGTCAGCTGCTTTCAAGGATTTTTGCTATATGCATCAACACTTAAATCTGGTGCAAAACAAAGTAGTCTGCAATGCATCCCGTGCACTAAGTTGTCGTCCGTTACGTTTTCGACAAATAAAATTCCTAACAATAATAGACAACTTTTAAGTATGTGCAACTTGACCGCGAATCATGCCTTTCTCATATTTTATAAAAGATTAGTAACAACTATGGCCATGCTACTTGGTATGACGCTAACCTGTTGTTGACGGTCTTCGAATAAGTAATTAAGTAAATAATATCATAGCCTTCTACCATGTCTGTGTGAAACCCTTTGATTGTCCTCCCCACTATTGACAAAATAAAGGCGTATTATGGCTTAGGCCGGCAGGGAGAAACAGACAACAACTCCGTCGAGACACGCCGATGCCATCAGCAGGCACCATCATCCAAACCTTTCATATAAAAACGACCGGTAGGATAGGCGCCACGCCTAAAAAATTTCAAATCGAAAATTGACTAAGTAACAAGAGGGAAAGTCACTGCTGAGAACGGAGGTCTCAACCAAAGGATGGAGCCACATGGTTTCCGGCGAAAGAAGTTTGCGCGCTCAGCAAAACGGGACGAGAGCGCTAGATTGCAGGTGAGCTGTTGCAGGTGCCTGTTGACTGGTGATGGGCGACCGTCATTAAAGCATCTGCCTGCCTCCAATATCCGGGGGGATGGAGGCAGTGTAACCAATTAGGCTATGGCAATCGGAGCCCTGTCGTCGTCATCTTGTTGGACGTCGTGTCCTGTCCGGCAGCAGGAGAGGCGTTTGCGGTACGACTTCGGATTCAACGGACCCCTTGTCGTCTTGTCGTAGATGTACAGTACAATACAGGCCACAATTGACACTGCCAGCGCAAACATAATCAAAGAGGCAACATGATTTAGTACATGCATATAAATGTGTACATAGATATATATATATATATATATATATATAGGAGAGATGGGGAATATCCCATACTCGTAGCGTGCGTAAAAGCATTCACTCTCCTCCACAAAAACAAAAAAAAAATATATATATATATATATATATATATATATATATGCGTTTAGAAACGCGTTTTTAAGTATCGTAAAGGCTGCATAGGCATCGGCATCTATGCAAAAACAATAACACATGTGTATATACAAAAGTATAGCGCATGGATACGACAAATAATCATTGTAATATATATATATATATATTACTTGGTAGAAAATTTATAAAACCCTTACTTTTCAAGTTTCAAAACTAGCAAAGCAGTTTGTGCTGAATTGTAAGCACGAGAACAACTTTCGATATCTGACGGACCTAAAAGAACTGAGACGTTAGGCGTCAACGATGAGGCTAAATAAACTTACATAAAACCCATGAAATGAAGAAGTATTCCGTGGCGTCTTGGCCATAGCTTGTCTCAATGATTCCAGCAATCTGAATAACAACGGCAAGACCTAGATTCTGGATGGCCTGCATCACGCCGTACGCTGTGCCTAGCTGGTGTTCCGGAATGACCATGGCCACCATTGGCCAAAACGCGCACGCCAGAAGCGAGAACGTGAGTCCGAGTAGACCCTAGAAGCAGATGCAACAACAGCGGAACGATTAGAATCTATCGTCCTATTACCATCGCTATGAGTCTAAGCACAATAACTTCCCTGCGATTTTATATATAGAGGAAATCATTTCTTTACACTTTTATATAGAGAAATAGCAGCGTGGCCTAGGGGCCTAGTTTTCTAGTCATGGTTTTTATCCATCGGGGTGTCGCCGATTCGGTTCCTGTCGTTGGTCAAATTTTATCTAAGCCATGCTCATTGAGAAATAGTTTATACTCAGATATTATGTAGATATACATATTAGGTAAATAATAAATCAATATATCCATATATGCAGGCAATAAAACAGAGAAGGAGAGAGAAGAACTCGTACCATAGCAATGTATGGGGGGACAATACTGCCGGGAACGAAGCTGAGGGTCAGGTGACACATGCAGCTGGTGACGGCTGCGATTAACGTCCATGTGAGGTTCAGGCCACTGAAGTCGCAAAGCATTCCGCAAAGCGGCGAAACAATCGCGCTTACAATGTAGGGTAGGCCCTACGTACGCATTAGCGTCCTCTTCCGAGATGTTGTACTTCGTCTGCAGGAACTCACTGCAACAACACAAAATACGCGGTCACATACTGCGCACATATAGATCCCTTTAGTCTGTCAGGTTTAAACAAATACGTATCACTGACTGAAATCGTGTAGTACGAGTATATTCCGCTCCCTCACAGACTGTGAAATAGATACATCCCCAAGTGACGCAGATCGTAAGACTGATGATGATTTCTCATATTCCATGAGTTCTTAGCTTTGAACTAAGAAAGTATCGTTAATACTTAATGACATTTTAAAGTCCCTCTCGGTAGGTCAAATTGAATTAGCGCTACGTAGAGTCATTGTAAATAAAGTGAAATCCCACACGTTAAATCTTTTTAAGCAAGAAACCGCAAAGGTAGGAAGGAAAATAGGTGAGATAAGAAGAGGCTGCGCCCAACTTCGGTATGACTAAATAGCTCAAGCAAAGAACGGCATAAACGGTAAACTAGCTGATATCAACTCACCTTCCAACGCTGATGAAGGGAAAGATTGCTACGTAGTAGGTAACGCAAATAATACACAGCAACCAAAAGTTTGTCGGAAAGTAGAGCACATCACTGAAGTTCACGGCCTCGGTGGGCGCGTTGGCTCCGCGGTTAAGAATTCGCTCGGCGCGTTCGTCCAACCAAGCCAAATGTGCGCGCACAACAGAGAGAACAGGCAGAGCCCACCGGCTAACATGCGATGAGACGAAGAAACAGTGGTTAGTACTGTCGTGGATAAACTTATATATATATATATACAGTTTTTGCAGCCATAGACCGATATCAAAATGCGACATAAACTTCCTCCAGCATCTGCCCTTGCTTTGCTGATAAATCTTACCGAACAATAGGGTCACGCCGAGAGCCTCGTAACCTTCGAAGAACTTCTCCGCTTGTTCATATACGTGGACTATCGTGTTGAAGTTCACCATGCTGCCAACTCTAGCAACCGACATCTGCAGACCGAACACCGTGTTCAGTTCTTTGCCGCGGAACCATAAGACAGCATACGCATTCTGCGCCACCGCCAAAGATTCGCCGCCCAAGCTGCGCATTCACCATACAGATATTGTTAGCGTATACCCGTCTAGTAGACACATCAAAGTAGGTTGCGCAGGGTTTTCAATGCCCTAATGCTGCGTTGTGCAAAGATTCCATAGCGAGCGGTTATAGCGAAGATACTGCTGCCGACTACATTTAGTGCCAGTTGTGTCTGGGCGTAGCTTGCTTTAAAACAAATTAATCGATGACAGCACACTCTCGACAATTTCGTCGCCGACTCTTTGGCATGTCCACTTAATAGGCAAAAAGGGGGAAAACTCCCCAAAAAAGTCACCTAGTGCATCTCTTTAAGCAATCGGCCTTTATTTCGTGCTCTCGTCCTGTCCTAAAAATCCGAGTTACTGCGAGAAGCCTTCGACCATGTGCTTCAACTACGTATGCGGGACGCAGAGCATGCGCGTATAAATTGCCTGATTAAACATGGGCAGTTGTATTATGTAACGGTGTATGTGTAGGACTCACCCAAAGATAAAGCGTCCCAGAACCATTAACCAAAAATGGCCAAAAAATGCACCGGCGGCGAAAATCGCTTGACCTGCGCAGATGAACGAGGCAAATACGATCGCCCCCGTCCGAATGCCGAACACCGCATCAATGAGATACCCGCCGAAGAAGCATAGGATGACATTCGGGTATGAGTACCATGAGTACAGATTTGCGTACATTGCATCGGTGATGTTTAGATCGTTCTTTATTTGTGTCTGCAGCGCCGATGGATTGTCGTAGCAGTAATACGAACCTGTAAATTGATTAAACGTACTCGTTACCGGCATTTCAATATGAGAACCTCAAATAAATACTTAAAACCTTATAATGCGCCAAAAAAAATTTGCGATCGCAATCGGCCAAGAGCGCAGATCTGCAATGATTTTTGTTCCTAACGTATATATATATATATATATATATATATATATATGCGAGAACTTACCGAAAGCCAGCAGACACATGAATATAAGAACAAAGTATCGATGAAATCGAGTTGAAGGATTACAGGGGGAACAGCCCTCGTAATGTGCTTCATATTCCTGCGATTCAGAGTATTCGTGGTTGACCAACACAGTTTGATCGTCTTCTCTCGGGGCCATTTTGCTCTGAAATAATGCAAGAGGATGTCCAAGGATAATTAAACCACAACAGCGGTAGCAATAATGAATAAAGGCTTCTATTCGTCGAGTTATGCAACAACTTCTGCTATGTAACAAAAAACATCGTTCAATAACCAATTTGCCATATGCGATTTGTTTGGCGCTCAAAACGGCGGGATAGCGGGAAAAAGGACGCTTAGACTTGATATGTGTCACTTGCCAAAAGTATTTTGATATGACGTATATTTTTCCTCAGCAGTCCTGCGATATTGTCTAAAGTCGCTCTAAACCTGGGGCAGCAAGTAAATAATTATAATTTAAGCCCTAATGAACAGGAGTTCTAGGTTAGAATTAAGGAATCTAGTCAGCAAATTTAGCTTGAGGAACAACGGGAGTGAGCTCACGTACACTCTTACATAGACAAACACATATGGTCGCAAGTAAATATATATATATATATATATAATTTACCGTATGCTGATGTTGCTGGTGCTGTTGCTAACTCAACGGCTCTTCACGAACTGTAGAAGTTGACTCGGATCGCGGTCGTTTATATACAGCAGCATCCCTTTCCTCAAGACAGACTGAGTGTGGAATATGATGCGCTTTCAATCCCCCATCAATCTACTTCCTTTGATTGTAATGTTATCTGTCGGATCGGTGTTCGGCTGTATGAACGACACATTTAACATGGATGCGTGGTAAGTTATCACGCATAAGTGGTGCCTATCTGATCAGGTCAACCATATGCAGGCTCGAATCACGAACTCTCGCCTATCCTCAGCGAAAGCGCCATTTCTTATCGGTATGACCATTAGACGACAGTTAGACCAGCAAACGCAATAAACGAAGAATTGCGTGTCCTTTTTGTTTGAGCTACGTATTAGTGAGTGATTATTTATCACTGACCGATCGAGCGGTTTCTTCGATAGCGGGCGTGTTGCAAACCGCCTGATTAAGACCAGCCGGCTCAGCCCGCTGAGGTGTGTCAAGTACTATGCAGTGGCACTGTGTGAGAGTATGTGTGGCACTGGAGCATATATCGTTGCTTTGTTTATCTTGTCGAAAGGGTGAAGACCAGTAAAGGATTATGAGGTCACAGGTCAAGGCTGAAACACACTATAGGCGGATATGCTTTTTAAAGAGCACGGAGTTATAACCGCAATATATACAGGACGTTTAAGCCTAGTTTGAAGCGGCCTATATTTTTAGCTCAAATAAGCATTTTCCAATGGAACGGGGGACGGATTTGTCGTGTTTAGGAGCGACAGTAAAATTACAAATATTCGTTAATGCGGTGAGGCTAGACGGGCGTCACTTTACAAAATCTACGTAGTTTTTACCCTTTTCCGTGTAATGGAGAATAGCGCCCAGTGGAACATTTTTATGCTTAGGCAGAAAACTCTCACAAGCGATGGTGTGACTTTCAAAGATAATGAAGAGCACAAGAGTGTTTCAAAAAGCCTCGATAGACCAATGACAATAAAGACCTATACCCAAGGAGTGCGACAGCATTTTGAGCCGAGCATTACAATATATGTGTAATTTCTACCCTTAAGGAGCGTCCAAAAGCAGCAACGTACGACGAATATGTGGCTTTTGTGAAAGCTGCAAATGAGAAAAAGTTGACAATGTGTCGCTAGAGAACTTCTGAGTTTGTGTGGCAAGTCCCTCCATAAAATCCTTTATGACCGCCTCGGACCAACCAAGAAACTTGCACTATTTCGTGTATATTCGTGTATATACTATACATCGTGATATGTCACAAAACAAAAAAGACGCTATCTTTCTGGCTCGAAAATTTCTGATAAAGCTCTACGAGGTTCTTCGAAAAAGTCTTCTCGAGACTAGTCACAGGTGATGAGACTTGGCTACAGTTTTATGGCTCTCTACTCGAGTCCCAAGACTTGCAGTGGCCAGATGTTGAAGCACTTCCACTCACAAAAGCCAATGGTAGGCTGGAAAGATAAAGGTTGCAATCTTAACAGAGATTTGAGGAAGTTAAAAAGTGAAGAGCAATTGGTATGCCACGTAAGCTTTCACTGCGCTTACCAGGAAGGCCTGCCTCTAAAGCGTCTTTCGGGCGACTGTTCCTGCATTATAGCATCTTTTAGCAAAAATAAAAAAAATACGGCTTGATCCACGCGCGTCGGTGCTTAATGTCGAGGTGGAGCTAGTAGACACACCGAAAATATGCGATTTCATTGTGCATCGATGTATGTATCTACGGTTTTAAGAAATGTATAAAATTTGGCGAACATTACGTCAAAATCTAATCATGATTATACTTTCATAAAAAAAAGTAGTCTAAAGAAACTGAACGTACTGGCATGTTCGGTAAATGAACTACTTTTTCTTAAAATGATCCAACCTTTGCTAGCAAATAGTGCACAAACATCGAGATCCTGTGGTATCTAATTATCTGCATTGAATGACTTAAAATTTTGCGATTACGCTTATAGAACGCACACATTCAGAAAAGCGGATTTGATGACAATTTTTATTATTACTTTACATAACATCACTTTTATTTCACATAAAAGGGTTGGTATCAATATACATACTTCTGTCTGTACGACAATCGTGACTAATCACCAAATAGGCGAGCGCTATTTGGATTATCATGGGCCCATTTGGCCATACGCCAAGCAAACAGTCCGTTCACGAATTCACCGCGGGCCACGGCTTTTAAGGTGATTAATCGTTGACTCCATAGGTTATTGGAGCGTATATCAAAAAATGTTCTAACAAGTCACATTTTCGTAATTGATGTAGAACAGATAAGTTGCACTGCATGAAAAGTGAGTCAATACTTGGAACAACGTCATCTAACACGCTGTGGGGGCACCTGATTCGCAGGCGTCTTAAAAACGTGTTTTGGACGCCATCTACCAACTTCCTATATTTGGACAGATAAGGCTCCCAGACAGGGGAGCAATATGTGAGTTTAGGAAGAACAGAAGATTTGTAAAGGCGAATGTACACATGTGGAGTCGTTAAAATAAAACAGCGGACGATAGTATTTATTGTGCGCAGAGATGTCTCCACAACCTTGGTAATGTGAAGGCTAAAGTTAAGGTCAGGCGTAATACATATATGCCTAAGTCCCGTGTATAAGAGACGGTCGGTAAAATGCAGTTGTCAAATTTGTAGTCAAAGTCAAGTGCAACCATTTTTCAGTACAATTCATTCAGAGGATGAGAGTATCATGTTGTTTTCAGAACACCATCGTGCAATGCCGTCGACAGCAGTCTGCAGAACAGCGTGGGAGTCCCTATAGCAAATAGGATAATAAAGTTTTAAGTCATCAGCATATTCAAGATATTTGACCGCGGGTGGCAGGTACTTATTTATGTCTAATACAAAAATTGTGTATAGAAGGGGGGATAAACATCCCCCTTGAGGTACACCAGATACTGCAGGATATGGTCGGCTAAGTTTGACACCAACCTTAACTCGAAAATGACGGTTGCTTAAAAATGCCTTTTCCCATTGCACTGTACATGCATGGATACCTAGATGTTCCAATTTGCGAAGCAGAAGAGAGTGATCTACTCTGTCAAATGCGCTCTTTTGGTCAAAATAATCTCAGTGAAAGGGTTTTCGATCATTTATAAACATAGCCCAGTCCTGGGTCATTTCTAAAGGCTGTGTACATGTAGAACGGTGGGTAGTAAAGCCATGTTGGGCAGGGTCAAGTAAGCGGTTTAAGATTAAAAACTGATTTAAGTGGTTAACTACAATTTTCTCAAAAATGCAGCATGAAATTAAGCATTGCGAAACTGGTCGGTAGTTTGATTAGTTGTAGTACCAAATTGGTAATGCTTATATAAAATAACCGTAAGCCGTTTTACCCACCTTTGAAGAAACGGTTTTCATAAAGTCCCATGTCCCAGAACTTTATCTGTGAAAAGCACAAGTGCAGGACATTTTTTGGACTTAAGTAGATTTATTTTTCTACAGAAACCAACAAAAGCAATCAACAAGTACTGAATAATGAGAAGACCGAAAAACTTGAACTCGCAGATCGTACATTAGCTGCTAACGCCATCCACAGGCCAAAAAATAACTCGACTCATTGCTCAGGAGCTGGCAGGACACCCGATTTGCGTGAAAAAGAAAACTAGTTATTTATTTCTGATCTTGTACACCGGGTTAACCGGGGCAGCGCACATAGCCCATGTCTCTCGCAAGGTGGCTAAGGTTTCTCACAGCTTGGCTCGTATTCTTCCTAGGACGGGCGGCGCCTCTGAGAGGCGCAGGCGCCTCCTAGCCTCAACAGCAGACTCCATAGCACTATGATCATGCTCAGTCTGGAGACACCTAGCCCTCCGGACGCAACGTAACTGTCGGTCCTGGCACTCCGTCCGACACATCATGGCATTGCGCATCTGCCGCGCTTATAGAACTGTCAGCACGGACGCCCTACTCGTACTTGCCTACAAACTTACATGCTTCACAATCTAGCACCGATATATGCGTGCTTTGCGTTTCTGGTACCTCAACGACGCCGAACAACGGGAGGACTGGGGTTTTTAGTGGGTGAGAGACCAACAGAATTCTAAACCGGTGGGGGGTGGGAGGACTGGAGTTTTTAGTGGGTGAAAGTCCCACACTAGGTGTTCTCGATTGCCAACACCGGCCTTATGCATTTTCTAAACCTCCCATATAAAAAAATACGTCATCCCGCTCTCCGTCTGTTCCAGGGTAGAGGGGAAAAGCGAATACTGTCAATGCGGCCAAGGCCAGACGCGCTTTGAGGACGGAGGATGGAAAATCAGTTTCGTCAGCTCCGTGTGGCGTTGGTTGTTGGCTTAGAGTTAGCGAAGAGCCGGTTGATGGCGGCAAACACTGCAGCCGGTGAAAAGATGGCTCAGCTGAAGAAGAAACCAGATATACTGTAATTGGTGGAGTTGCGTTTGTGTCGCGGGAAGGGGACAGATCGTATTGCTAAGAAGGGCCGGGTTACCACCATGCAGGTTGCAGATATTCCTGCAGTCTTAGCTAGTAAATCTGTAAAAATTCCTTCAGCACTAAACTGTCTACATCAGCTACCAAGCTGGATCACAGGCAGACTTATCGCCTCCTGCAAGACATTAGCATGATCGATAATTCCGATAATGCTGGTGTGAAAATAGAGAGCTGTTGCAAGGATGATATAGTCATCACCTCGATATTAGTGACAGAGGTTTTCTTTATGACCAATATTCGGTGCACAAATGGAGCGAGGGTCCAGAGGTCGAAGTTTGTGACACCCAAAGGACTAACCTGTGGCCGTGTTGGGATACACACAGACTCGGAAGCCGTAATAGTGGACTTGCATTATAATCATATTATCGTTCGAATATATTACTCAATTTATTTAACTCGTAACGGGGTTAACAATTGCTCCCTAGCGAACGTGACGACAAACTACATCAGCCCTAGGTCCAGGCCTGGTGTAGACCACCTGGACAAGGTGCCAAGCACCGCCGTGGCGTTTCCACGTTGTATATCCAATGATAGCCTTTGCCGAAAAAAAATCACCAGCGCGTGGGTCCCCCGTAGCCAATCTGAGACACTTGCATATCTTAGTAATAACTCCCTCAGTAAATTTACTTGGGCCCCCTAAGGTCTCAAAGGCAAAAGGTCGAAAGTCCATAGAGTCTCCAATATGTGCATACTTCCGACACTTATTTCTTTCCGCATGCGAAACAGCATAACCAGCCTGGGTAGCGCCGTGACTGACCATTGAAGGTGCTAAAGAGCCAGTCACGGTAGCGTCTCACACAAGTGTCTTCCCACTTCAAAAGCTGTTAGGGTCATCCCATCAGGTCGACGAGAGTCGTCTGTATACAAGCCTGCGGGTTCGAGAACACAAGGGTAGCCGGAAGACCTTGCGTATCATTTAACGCAGCATGTCTCGTCCTACGACCTAAACTGCGGATGCAAGATAAGCCATGATGACCAAGAGGTGAGACCTTTTCGCCACAGCTGCACTCATGTTCCTCGACTAGAGGGACTCCAAGGCGGAGGCCAACGCAGATCCTGACGACAAAGTCATCTAAGAGAGTTCCAACGGGAGCACTCGGTAGGGCATTGAGCCATGCACCAGCACCACTAGATGAAACTGCTCGGAGCCGTGCTTTTTCCACCTGGTCTTCTGTTGAATTAAAAAGATTGGCGAGTTGTATATCCTCCAACGGCGCGGTCCAGCTTGCCTGGGAAGTAGGTTCTTCTGAAGGGGGTGCTCCAGTGCGTGCCAAGAGACACTCCTTAGAATCCTCTAGTAGAGAACGTAACCGCTCGACGGCTGGGAAGTCTAGTATTTTTGATGCCCTATGCCAGGGTACTAGACATTGAAGCGACTACCGCGGGACCTGCGACCAAGACAGCGTCTGGAATGCCTAGGCCTCCTTTTGCCACTGGCAGAAGGGCTTGTCTGCGGGCTGTCTCTGGTAAACTTAGGTTAAGTAAGGAAGACAGGGAGTTTAACGTGTGGGTGTTCAATTGTTCTAGAATATTTAAATCTTGCGTTAGGTCAATCCCACGAAGCAGGTGGTTTACCCGTGCTGTCGAGAAGCAAGACCTTAATAAGAACAATCCCCTGTGTGCACCCAAAGACCCAAGCGGCTTGAGGAGGATTTTAACTTATCCACACAGCCAGATAACTGTTCCTCCTTCCCGTCGTCAAGAAGTGGCACGCCTAATAAGGTAAGGTTGGCCCTATTTTTCCTGATACATTCTGGAAGAGGGTCGGTTATCAGTCTGATCGAGGAGTCGGATATTGATGATCCCGACACAAAGAGTTCGCATTTTTGTGGGTTGAGGCACAACCCGCTTTTTGTTGCAAAATCCAGTATTTTCCGAATATCGCGGGCCACTGTTACAGGGTCACCGGCTAATACGCCATCATCTAAGTACCATACATTAAGTGGGGACTCGAGAGAGTCTATTAGCTTCTTGATGGCGAGGCAAAACAGTGGAGGCCCTAATGGGTCGCCCTGCTGCAGGCCCGACTGTGAGAGTATGACGTGGTCCATTAACAGCAGTTGAGTTGGGGTTCTGTATGCGTGCACAAAGTAGTGGTATAGATCAGGCGCATGGAATACAAGAGCTTTTAAAAGATGGTCACGTCGAGCGCTGTTAAAAGCATTCTGAAAATCTAGTTTGACCATGCCTATGTCTTCTGACCTAGATTCAAGATAGACTCGTGCGGCATGGATCGCCACTTCTGTTCCACTTCTAGCAGCAACGCCAAGCTTGGTGTAGATGAGCATGCAATAGGGCGGGTTGTGCCATCCTTCTTTTTCAGAGCAAATAACCTCGCTCCAAATATGATTGGTATGAGATCTCTTGGCGGCTCTCCTCGTAGTAAAATTTCAATGAGTTTGGCAAGTGCATCGGCCAAAGCCTCCGCTCGTTTACCCATTGCTCGAGAAAGTAAATCTTGCAGAGCCTTGGTCGAATGAAGTCAAGACCCGCAGCGGAGCTTCTAGAAAAGCTTCCTACTGCGCGGTAAATGTCTTCCCTTGACACGTGAAAGCTTTCCGCGGGGGACGCTTCGGCAGGAGGATCTGTCCACCTCAAGTCCGTTGGTGCGCAGGGATGCTTGTCACGTAGAGCTTCTACGTGGTCGGACTCGACACCGAACGTGTCGCATGAGCTTATGAGCCTTGCAGCGCCCGACACATCACCATCGGTTAACTTTGCAACCACTCTTCTTTTTAGGTCTTCTTCAGAAGTGCCAATTTTTGTGTTTCTGGTGGCCGACTCGACCGGCCAATCCGTCGAGTCTGGGACCGTTCTCAAAGTCTCTAAGGTTTGAGCGTATAATGTCTGCTAGCGAACACGACTCATTCTTGACGTTAGGAAGGCGAAGTATAACAGGGCCAAACGATAGTAGAGACACCCATGCTGAATTATGATTGTAGGTTACTACATAGTTTACGACCTTCACAAGGCATTCTAGCACAATCCTTCTTGCTGTTTTGGGCATTATACGTAGCATCCTCACATTTTTAAAAACAAACTGAATATGAGATGTCATGTATGAAAGTTGTACACGCGTGTCTTCTGTAGCAGGCTGCCTATAGGCGTTTGATCCTGGATGCATAGAATTTATGTGTCTCAGTAAGCCCCTTGAAGTAAATGTCTTTCGACATATTGGGCAATCGGGTTTGTGGCTATTGGAATACAACATTGAATTTATTCAATAATTGCACATTTGCACACTGAGGCAGTGCCCGCCTAAAAAAATAATTTAAAATCGCCTCCCGGTGAGTTCGCCTGCTCCTCCTCCGCGACGGACCCAGCTCTTGTGGTCCCGGTGCGCCCGGAAGACCCGTAGGGTACCCTGCATGGCCAGGACGGTTAGGTCGATCAGGTTTTTTCTTCGATAACCCGAGAGTCAGGAGATCCTTCACCGACTCGGGCTCCCATATACCGGTCATCGACACGGTGATGGACCCGAATCGGTGGGGAAGCGAGCTGGGAAGTTGATCCCTGACCCCGGGTATATCAAATTTCCTGATCTTATCCCGTCTGGCCAATGCAAGGTCTCTTGAGGGGCCGCAGACCTCGGCGTCCAAGACCCAGACCCTCTTAGGTGTTGTTATGACGAGGTCTGGTCTCCGAGCCGGTGCGGCGGGTCTTCGGAAGGTGCGCTCTCGTTCCACCTGCATTCCTTAAGCACGGAGTAGGCGGGTGACTCGCTCACATATGTCATCGTGGCGCTTGATTATAGGGCGATGGGTGTGATCGCACACTTGAGCGATGTGGGCCAGCGTCTCGACAGCGTTGCACCCATGACGACAAAATTTGTCGTACCCCGGGCGACCCCTTGCGAGTCTGGCACGCGTTGGTAGTGCGTTGATCCTTAACTTAATCAGGTTTATTTACTCCCTACCGGATAGGTAAGGAGTACCCTTGACCCAGTCATTTGTAAAAGGGGTTAGGTGTGTGTGTTTCAGGTGAGCCCCATCGACTGTGTTATGTAGTGTACGAGACCAGTACTCGGTCTCGTGTGCGGCGTCTTCAATGGTCGTGTCATCGAACACACAGAGAGCGCTGGTTTTCGCCAGCTCCTTTCTGTGATAATCGGTCGACAGCAGCCATTGAGTGCCTATGTGGGATGATCTGTTCAGGGCAGTGAGGCGGGAGAGGCGAAGTCTGGGAATTAGTGTACGGAGACAGGGAATGTCCAGACCGCCGTGTGAGATGTGCGCGTATAGGAAGGCGTTTGGCACGCTGTTTTCGAGTTTGAGCCACTGCAACTTCACCGTTCGCCTGATCTCACAGTCTAGTTCTAGGAGGAATTTTTGAGACGGTCGGGGACCAGCGACCAAATTATAGAGAATTTTCAGGATAAGGAATTGTTTCAGTATTGTTAAGCGTTGCTGGGGTTTAAGGGGAGCTGATGTTAGTCTGCCGAGTAGTTCTAGGAGAGTGACCTTGGCCGTGTCGACTCTGCCATTACTGTCGAACTCGATGCCGAGGTATCTCCATTGAGCGCATATACCCTTGGCTGGCAATTGCCTCCCTCCAACGGAGAATTCGGGGGTTGACTGATAAAGGCTCTTCTTCACCCGGCTATCATAAAGATGCGAGATCGTAAAGCTCTTAACAGTGTTGATTTCAAAGCCTCTTTCTTTAAGTAAGGGGAAGCTAAATCTAGGAAGTTGTTGGAGGGTGTTCTTGGTGGAGGCAAGGAGGATGAGGTCGTCCGCAAAGGCTAGGCCCATAAGGCGGTTTCCTTCTTTTAGTCGATATCCTAAATTGTCTAAATTTATTTTCCTGAGAATGTCGTCAAGAACTAGATTAAATAACAGGGGTGACAGGGGATCACCCTGACGAACACCCCTGGTGGGCCTGATAGTACGACATTCTTTACCGAATTCGAGGAGAGTTGGGACGATTGGTATAGGCGCTCGATATACTCGATGAAGACTTCCGGATACCCTCTGGCCCCGAGTGTCCACAGGACCGCGTCATGGCTGATCGAGTCGAACGCCTTACGCAGGTCGACCGACGCGATCCGCAATTCGCGGCCTGTGGACTTGGCATCATGAATGATGCCATCGAGAACCGTCAGGTTTTCGAAAGTCCCATCGAATGGGAGGAAGGCTCGTTGAGTGGGGAGAATTTTAATAGACTTTTGGATACGTTTAGAAAGGATTTTATTAAGCGTTCTTTGTAAGTAAGAGCTAATCGAGATGGGTCGGAGGTCACTGGGGGAGGAGGCATCAGTGACCTTGGGATGAACGCTACTCGAGCCTTTTGTTAGCAGGGGGGAACATCGCTAATGAATAGAATATTAAGGAGACAGCAGACATTCTCTAAGGGGAGTTTACGGAGGGATGCTAGTTTAATCCCATCCAAGCCTAGTGCTTTAGATGTCCCTCGGATAGCAGGATTGCGTTTCTAGGAGGAAGATAGGGGTAGAAACGCAGTTGAGATCAGGGTTGGGAATGTAGGGGTTTGGCGTGAGTGGCGGGGGTGGGGGTTGGGTCATTGCAGTAGTCCAATGCTCTACAACCTCCGTGTCATTCATGTTGTTTATTCGGGCGTAGACCGTCTAGTATGCCTTGAGCACACTTGGAGCGGTTTTTGTTGTATAATTTCTGTGTGATAGCGTAGTGTTCTTGCCGCAGCTTACGCTTTGACAGCGCACTATCAGTGGACGGGGGCGTCACAGCTGTGCGCGGGTGTGTTGTTGCGTTTATGTGTTTGTGTAGGAAGTCGTTTAGTATTTGGGAGTGTGCCTCACCTTGGCAAATTATTTTGCAAGGTGGGTTAGGTCTGTGGTTGATGAGTGTGGGGGGGAGCGTGTTTTGTGAGGGCTTGTATTCGCGCTATGATAGCGTCTTTGGGGAAGGAAACTTGGTTTCCTGTGAGTCAAGGTCGGACCTTTTGGGGTAAGGATCGCCAGACTCGTCGTCGGAGCCAGACGGAGAACGAGTTCGTTTGTGAACAAACTCGTTAACTCGCGCCTTATACGCTGCCGATTTCCGCTGGCGTTTAATCGACTCAAGTGTGCGATCAGGGAATTTAGACAATAAAAGTTTATTGATCTCGCAGGGTGTAGTTCGCTATTATCTGATACTAGGGAGGCTTCTAAATAGGCTAATAGCTCACGTCCTGGGGGTCCCAGCGCGCCTTTTTAAGAGGAGGTTGACTGCTCAGCTCTTCATTCTGAGATCGGATGTTTTCCGCCTCACATGAATGGCTAGGGGGCCGGATTTGGAGAGAAAACTACGAGAGCAGTCAGCGACTGGGCATATTAAATTTAGGGGGGGAGGGACCGTGAGGGCGGGGGGGACACCCTGAGGGGGAGGGGGGTTTATGGGAGAAATGCCACTAGTGCCGGGGGTGTTAGCCTCGACACCAATAGCATTATGATTTAATTGGTTATCGCTGCTATTGAATGAGACACCGGAGCCGCTTGGTATAGGTGATGGCTCCTGTACGGGGGGAGGGGGAGTAGAATCGGCTATTAGTAGTTGGGAGCTAGTTGGTAAGGGAGCGCCTGAATCGGGAGCGGTGGAGCTATTATTTATGTTGTCATTGTTATTACTAGGTGGGGGGGGGGGCTAAGCGAGTTAACTAAACTAGGAGTGTTGGTGGATTCGTTGCCTACCCGTGTGCTGTGGGAACGCATGTGAGACGAGAGGCCGGCACCAGTCCTGCATCTCCTGTCGCAGATCGGGCAGGCGAGATTCCGGGAGTCCATCCTCTCTTCTTTCTTCGGTGGAAGACGAAGTTAAAATCCTTAAAATCTCGTTGATGTTAAAAACGCGTGAGCGATGGAGCGTGTCAAGACTGATGGTCTGTCTCGACACGCGCAGTTGACATTGCTCTTAAGCTGTCAAATTTAAAAAAACAGCCTGACCTCACGGCGCCAACCGTACACTGTCACAATGTGTCAACACAGTGTATGGTTGCCGTGTAGGCGTGTATGCAGTAGCACTAATTAATATTATATGGTAGGTAGGCTAAGCTACCGGGCGGATAGTACAAGTAATACAAGTACCAGTGCCGCCCCCCTGATATCTAGTGAGATTACAGGTACCACAACAATATATTAATTTTACCAGTATATAATGCACATGGACGGGGTTACAAGATACGATCAGCACAAGCCACCCTTGTTACTACACCAGGCCAGTTTCTCATTCGCCAGTTTCTCATTCGCAGCTGTTAACATATGGTCGGCACGCCACACAGAGCGCTACATACATATATAAATATATATATGTATGTCACTACTCCGTGCGCGTTGACCGGCGCATATGCACACGCGCTGGCGAACGCGAAGTCAGCCTACGTGCCCTGCACTTTATCTCGCACCTGTATGTGGGGCAACGTCACCCGAACGTTGGTCCGGGCGGGCGCCTGCACGTTGTCGATGTGCAAGTGCACGTCAACTTCTCCCACGACACTCTCCCTCTTGGATGCCAGTCACTGCCACGAGGCCGCGTGGCGACCGAGATGGCCGGCTATCCAAGATGGCCGCGGTAGCGGCGGCGACTTTTTTTTTTGAGGAGGTTTAGGATTTAAAATACATTTACGTACGACTGAGAGAAAGCATAACAGGAGTTGGTAAGCCCCCTAACATGCCAACGCTCAGACAGTGTGGGACTCAGCCACCTAACGGCAAGTCTTGGCGCTTGACAAGAGTGAGCCAAAGGATTAAGGCAATACCCACTAAAACCCTACATATATAGACGGCAGTGCCTACATATATGTATCCTCCTTAAGATGACCCTCCGACCTGCGGGATCCTTAACGCAGAAGAGTAACTACACACAGGCGGCGGGGAAGTCTCGGAAATTTTAAATCTTTAGGTCCTGCCTGTCG
>QVRM01003703.1:0-64450 GCA_003439945.1 Dermanyssus gallinae | reverse complement strand
TGCCTCGTGAACCAATAAATAGACCAAGCAGCATGGCTTAATCACCATCCGCTGTTCGGCTGCGCTTTGCATTAGACCTTATGCTGCGTGTCGTCATTCATCGTTCCTGAGTCGCACGCGCTGCAGTTCGCCGTCCGACTGAGTCTACATCCCCGATTCACTCAGCGTAACTAACATCGTTACAAAATTGAGACATCTAGGGCTTTCCCGACCAGTTCTTGTGGGAGCATGGCCGCTCACTCTCAGCGGCATAGTTATGTCATCTTTTCTCAATGAGCATCGCTCAAAGAAATTCGACCAACAGCACAGGGATCGAACCGGCGACATCCTCCCGGTAGATGACAACCATACACTAGCACACTAACTCCGTAGGCCACTCCGCCACCCGGTAATTTTGTCTAACGAATAAATTCTGTTGGCCGAACTTTTATAAAGTTCTAATCAAGCACCTCGCTATCGCAGGTAGCATTCAAAGCAACAGACTAATTCGCTCTGGAGAGAAATAAGAGCGGTCGCAGATAGAACTGGTCAGACTATAATTAATCAGTAGCGGCGTTGTCTAGGGGACTAGTGCGCTAGCCATAGTTGTCATCTACCGGGTTTGTCGCCGGTTCGACCCTGTTTTGATCGAATTTTCTTTGAGCGCTGCTCATTGAGAATGATGAAAAACTATACCGCTAGTGAGAGTCAGCGGCCATGCTGCCACAAGGACTGTTGGGGAACCCCTATCTATCTTGACAATGCCCGGATATCTTAACATGCAGATATGTCTCCGAATAAGTGTCAGGCCCGTATGTGACGAAGGATGGTCTAGAAATAGAAAATGTTTCTAATGCTAGACTAAAATTAATCAACTAGGACTAGCCAAGACTAGTTCAGGCAACGAGTACATAGACAATTGTTATTCACTTGCCTTGAGTACCGGGGTAGATCGACAAGCCGGCACGTAGTAACCCGTCCTCTTCGGTTTCTCTGCCACAGGCTCCTTCATCGTTGCAGCCGAATGAGACACATGACCCTGTAGACACCCCACAATCATCGGCGTGGCCATCGAACGCGTAATAAGTAATTCATAAGTCAGCACTTATTGGCGGCCAAGATAGCGATCTTGAGTCTAAGCGAGGATACATGTACAGGTACCAAATGTTTTCTGTTCACCGCCGAACGAGAGAAAAAGCGACAGCTTCGATGTAATAGAGCACTGGCTATATTACTATTACGTAATAGACGATGAGCCCGGGGGGATTACAACTAAAACGTAGAGTAATAACGTACACGCGTTTAAGATTTAAAAACAAACAAGTTTGCAACTTAAATCCTGTGGCTTTCTTGTGTGCATCTTTCTCTCTCTTCCTCGCTCTCTCTCTATATATATATATATATATACTGCTAAGTGTCGCGTCTTATTAAAAAAAAGTTCTGCTGTCCCTAATGTATGTTGCCCACGTTAGTTAATCTAGAGTTTCTCCGCCATAAACGTCACCTAAAAAATCATAAAAACAACTTGCTAATGTATGACTTTGACTCTAAAACGCAAAATAAAACTGTAAAAATACTTAAGGTTCACCGCTATTCCCACTGAAGGAGAACCCGCACGAACAAAAGCCTACGCGAGCCAGTGTATATCACTCGTTACATAGGGTATGTCACCAATTTATCGTACTTTGAGTTGTCTCAGAGGTGTTTAGAGAGAAAACTGTCGTCACTTTTTTCGTACATCAAACTTCCATTCAGAAATGCACATAACATACCTAATAACATAACCTATGCGGCCGTTCGATAAGCAGTAAAAATAAAAAACGTAGACTGAATCAACGTTACAAGCAATAATACTGCTCATCTGCTTTAAGCACAATTAAAAACACAAAGAGCTTGGATATTGGCAGCCACTCGTCTTTAGATACTTGGTAAGTTGCGCTGAACTGCCAGAACCTAATGGTCATCACCAGCAGTAAAAATATTAATCATATTCGCAACGTAATTATTATTATTATTAAAAATGTTGGTTTTTTGTAGCCCATTGCTATGATAGTTTTTTGTCAACCTTATCTATTTACTAAAGGTCCAATTGACGTGTTCAGTGCAATCCTGGGTTGTCTACTTGCATTCGCGTGTCCGTTCAGCCTAACCTATTTGCACTGCATTTTTATAACGAGTCTAAGTAGTTGTGTCGCACGATGGGTCTGTGTTTTGCGCCTATCGGTTTGTTTTTTGACGTAAAAAAATGCTAATACCGTGTCGGTGAGCACAAGCGAGTGTAGAGCGCCTGCGGCGCAGGCTACAGGCTTAAACTGGATACTTGATGATGATAATGCCAGCTCCTTCACAGCGACGAACCGGGACTTTCCGTTTGGGTTATCAGGCCCGAGGCCCAGCTGGCCCAGTTCACCGTCTCCAGCCGCCAACGTTTGGGTTGCGCCTACAATTTCGGGTATCTTCGCAATACATCACAAAACAGTCGATTCCTATAATATATATATTATATATATATTATATATATATATATATATTATATATATATATATATATATATATATATAGAAATACTTTCATCGTCTATCGCATTCTATAAGACATACATGGACATTTTGCCAACCATGGGAGCGCCATAATAAAAAATACAGCTCGAAAGACAACAACATTTAAAAGAAAGACAACAACTTTAAAACACGACTAGAATCTTGCGTTAGAATTTTGTTTTATAATTCAAATAAACGATGCAGAACAATATATGAATGAAAATGAAAGCAATTTCCGTTTTTAATGACAAATGTATGTGTAGGATAGCAGCGTCCGTTAAGCTGCGCGGGTATATATATATATCGTCTGTTGGCGGCAATGCTGAAGCAAACTAAGTACATGGCGCCAAATAGAAGATGCCGCCACCCTACTAGCGAAGACGCGGGAAGTCACTAAATGCGCGGGCAACCAATGAGTATATAAGGAGGCATGAGAATAAATGAGTAGTAGTCGTTGGTGCGAGCCAGGCAGAGGACGTGTGTTGTTTGAGAGAGAGCCTAGCGAACTCGTATCGGTCGTCGTCCGATCGTTAGGGTGGTGGATACTACAACTGGCGCAGCCGACAGGATCTGGAAGGAAAACGCCACCGCAACAATGACCACAGGTCTGCCACCCCCAGCTACGTTCCTGCCAGCCATGGGCCGACCAACAACACCGTGGACGGATTGGCATCAAGCATTTGAGGTTTATCTAGAAGCCACCTCGGTCGGCGTAGCAAAGTTGACTGACGCGAAGAAATGTGCAATCTTACTACACTGCCTCGGGCTCGAGGGCCAAGCACAATATCGTGCTATGGCGGATCAGGCAACGGAGCCGGAGAAGAATGGCGAGGTCCCACTAACCGAGTACGCCAGGATGGTGGCGAAGCTAACTGAAATGTTCAAGGAACATAAGGGAGTGGCCGTCTCCCGCGACGAATTCTTCCGACGACGACAACGCAGCGGAGAGCGGTTGGTGGAGTACATCGCGGCACTGCGACGACTACTTGTGGGATGCGAGTTCGACGATCGGGGCCGGGCGTTGAGGAGCCAGCTCACTCTGGGAGCGACGATGCCACAGGTGAGAGAAAAGCTTCTCCTGGAAGAGGACCTGCCGGTCGAACAGGCCCTGACGGTTGCGCTGCACGTGGAGAGGTGCATCATAGAAGCCAAGAGAATCACAGGATCCCACGAGCAAGTGAACGCGGTGCGGGAGGCGGGAAGGCCTGCAGAACGAAGCAGACTAAGACCGGCGGCAAGGCAAGAGTACGGAGCCGGTGGATGTCATGCGTGCGGCTGGGACAGTCACGAATACGGGGCGGAATTGTGCCCGGCAAGACGAGTCAGGTGCCGAAAGTGTGGGAAGTTTGGCCACTTCAGACGGAAGTGTAGGAACGCGGCAGGTCAGGCGAGGCAGAATGTACAGGCGATCGGCGTGGAGGAGCAGCCACGCTGGGATCGTCGGATCAACGGCGAACGCTTAGAGGACGCCGGAATTGAGGTATGGAGTAAACCGACAGCTGTGTACTCACTGTCTCTTTATTGTCCGGAGTTTGCTAGTAGTGTTGCAGTAGACGGTAATTTAGTAACCTTTTTGATAGACACGGGGGCAGCCGTATCTATTATTAATAGGGAGCACTTAGCAGACCGGGGAGAGCGAGTTAGGCCCACGAACGCAATACTACGCGCATACAATCAGGAAAGGATACCAACGCTGGGAATGGCTAGATGCCACCTCAAACTGGGCAGTCGGGAGGTTGAATGCGATTTATTCGTCGTAGCTAATGGTAGGTCGGTGCTAGGACGCGATACACTAGCTAAACTAGGTATGATAATCGATTGTGCGGGGCGATCGTGCTCGGTGGCAGAAGTTAAAACGATTCAAATAGAGAACGAGTTTCGGGAACTGTTTTCGGGGACGCTAGGTCTGGTTAAAGCCGTGCAGCACAGAGTGCGACTTAAGGAGAATGTTAGGCCGGTGCAGCACAAGTTGAGGAGGTTACCGCTCACTCTAGTGACGGCGGTGAAAGCCGAATTAGATAAACAATTGGAGAACGATGTTATTGAGCCAGTTCAGGCTTCCGAGTGGGTATCGGGCATGGTAGTAGCAGCGAAAAGGGACGGTAGAGTTAGATTGTGTGTGGATCTAAGACAAGTAAATCAAGCGATAGTGCCTGATGTTTTCCCTCTACCGCATCTGGACGACCTGCTGGTAGAGCTACACGGGGCCAGGTGGTTTTCAAAGTTAGACGCACTCTCGGCATATCACCAGGTTGAACTGGATGAAAGGTCACGAGACCTCACTACGTTTGTAACCCCGTGGGGATTGTTTCGATATAAAAGGGTTTGCTTCGGGTTGGCGTCGGCACCTGCGGCTTTCCAACGATTAATGAAAAACCTGCTACAAGGACTAAAGGGAGTGGTCATATATTTAGATGATATTTTAGTATTTGGAACGTCCCAAGAGGAGCATAATGTAAGGTTACGCATGGTGCTACAACGAATCCAAGAATCAGGAATGACGCTGAATGAAAAGTGTGTTTTGGGAACCAAGGAGATTAACTTTGTGGGGTTTACCATTAACGAACACGGGGTACGACCTAGTGTAGATAACCTGAAAGCCATTAAAGAGTTAGCGGTTCCAACTAACGTAACGCAGGTTAAGTCGGTCTTAGGGGTGACAAGTTTTTATATGCGGTGCGTGCCGACATTTTCGGATATATCCGAGCCAATACGCAGATTGTTAAAAAAGAACGTGCTATTCAAATGGGGGCCAGAGCAACAACAGGCATTCGAGAAACTGAAAGCAAGTATAGTAGCGGCGGCACCTTTAGCCATTTTCGATCCAACAGCACCCACGATAGTGGCGACGGACGCGTCAGCGCACGGATTAGGAGCAGTGCTACTGCAAGAGCAGGACGGGGAAGAGCGGCCAATAGCGTATGCATCGTGCTCACTAACACCTACACAGCAAAGATACTCCACGGGAGAGAGGGAGGCATTGGCTAGCGTGTTTGCGATCGAACGGTGGCACACGTTCCTGTGGGGAAGAAGGTTTACGTTACGGACAGACCATCAGGCGCTGATAGCACTACTTGGCTACAAGGGGGAGGGACGAGCGCCAATGAGGATAGGTCGGTGGGTAGAAAGGCTGAGAAACTACTCATTTGAGGTAACATTTAGAAGCGGTATAACAAATAATGTACCCGACATGCTCTCTCGACTGCCGACAGAAGACATTTTTGAAACGTGTGATGGGCAGGAAATGATAGTAGCTACACTAGAAGAAAAGTTAAGTCCAATACAATGGGAGGAGGTTGTAAGTTGTTCTTTAGCTGACCCGGACATTCAGAGCGTGAGAAGATGGCTTAGGTTAAAACGGCCTCGACTGGCGCAAGCCGGGCCCTGGGCCTCCGTTGTTCATGAACTATCCGAAACGCAGGGCGTACTAATGAGAGGAGATAAAGTAGTTCTGCCGCAGCAACTTCGAAAGAGAGCGTTCCAGATGGCCCACGAGGATGCGCATCAGGGGATGGTGAAGACGAAACATCGACTGCGAAACACGTTCTGGTGGCCGGGAATGGACAAAATGGTAGAGGAAGCGGTACGAGAGTGCCGGTTGTGCGCATTACATGACAAGACAGCAGTGGCTACCACAGCACCCGTGAGGACGACGCCCTGGCCAGCTCAGCCGTGGACAAGGCTAGCAGTCGACATCCGAGGCCCAGACAGCTCATTGGGACCGGAAGCGCGATACGCGGTGGTTGTCATGGATTACTACTCGAAGTGGGCGGAGGTAGAGTTCATGGCAGAAACAACAGCTCGTCGGATCATTGGCATGCTACACCGGCTCATATACCGTGAAGGCATTCCGGCCAGCATAGTAACGGACAACGGACCCCAGTTCCTGAGCTATGAGTTCGAAGAATTCATGACCGAATTCGGAATTCGACACATTCGTACACCCGTGTACCACCCTCAAGCAAATGGGTTGGTGGAAAGATTCAATAGGACACTGGGCGGCTTCATCTGGTCGGCCGCCCAAATGAACGGCGACCGGCGGAGACGCCTGACCGAGATGATCGGCGCATACAACGCAACCGCACAGGCAACGACAGGCAAATCACCCGCTGAATTACTACATGGACGGTCTATGAGGACGAAACTGGACGCGGGTCTCCGGCGAGGAAACACCAATCAGAATGATGAAGATGAGCGAGTGCGAGTGGAGACAAGGCAGAACAAACAAAAGGAGTACGCAGACAGGAGGAGAGCGGCAGTGGAAACCAAGTTCGCGCCCGGTGACTGGGTCAGAATACGGAGACCAGTCGCTGCAAAGGGGGAGGAGAAGTATGGACCACCGACGAGAGTTAAAAGACAAGTCGGTGAAGACATGTACGAGTTGGAAGACGGTAGGAGATGGCACAGAAACCGGTTGACGCGTGCCGGCCAACCACAGGTAGCACGTGCAGCGCAGATGCCAGGCTATCCACAGCGCCCGGATCAAGGTGCGCAACAGAGACCTGAAGAAGAAATACGAGGTGCGCCAGAAGATCAACACGAGAACAACAGCGCGCCGTGTGAAGGACGTCCACGGCGGATGAGACGCGCACCGAGCCGTCTACGGGAGTTCGTGGGTGAAGATGGGGCCGAATTCGAAACAAGCCAGTGAAGGGGGGGAGAATGTAGGATAGCAGCGTCCGTTAAGCTGCGCGGGTATATATATATATATCGTCTGTTGGCGGCAATGCTGAAGCAAACTAAGTACATGGCGCCAAATAGAAGATGCCGCCACCCTACTAGCGAAGACGCGGGAAGTCACTAAATGCGCGGGCAACCAATGAGTATATAAGGAGGCATGAGAATAAATGAGTAGTAGTCGTTGGTGCGAGCCAGGCAGAGGACGTGTGTTGTTTGAGAGAGAGCCTAGCGAACTCGTATCGGTCGTCGTCCGATCGTTAGGGTGGTGGATACTACAGTATGGTTGAAACAATAATTTTAAATTTGAAACGAATGCAATTTCATAGTGTGTATAAGTCCCGTAAGTGCCCTAAGGGCCACTATATGATTTGGCATTGATATAATCAACTAAGCAATGATTTGCTGTGGGACATTATTCCACTCCTCGCGTCTGGCACTTATGAGCTCCGAAAATGTTGCTGGAGCCGGAGTTCTGGCTCTAGCTCTTCATTTCCTTCTCCCACATATAAATTTAAATAGGGGATTCCGGAGAACATGCTGGTATGTTAACTTAAACTTCTGCGAGGTACCCCGAAACATACGCTGTGCCACACTCCAATTAACGCCGTGCGTTTCGGTGGGCTGCGATCAGCTATGGCCTGTTTGCCTCGCAGTGCCAGAATGAGCCGTCGGGGCGGTGTCCATCACCTTTCAGTAGCCCTGGTGAATCCGTAATGCATGGCTATTTTCCATACATAACTCCTAGGACATTCGTCGACACTCAGTGTTTTGTGTATTGTAAACGTTGTAAAAGATGTAAACAATTTATTTAAGCGGCCACACCAAACGTCGCTTCACCTAACGAACGTTATATTGTGACGAAGTCCACCCACTGTGTACGCATCATGGCGCAATTCAAATCAGTTCACTAAGAAGTACTAACCGACCACGTCCAACGGCTACAGCGTCCCCGCCAACGGGATTCAAATCTACCCTAACCGACCACGTCCAACGGCTACAGCGCCCGCCAACGGGATTCAAATCTACCCTAACCGACCACGTCCAACGACTGCAGCGTCCGCGCCAAAACCTTAGCGTACCCAACGTTCACCGACCGATACATGTCTCAACCAGCCAGCAGAGAACAGCCACAGCCTTTCGCGCCGAAATCCCAACGTCATCCGCCGTCTAAACGATCAGTGGCCGACACCGCGAGAGGGTCGACTTATGATCGGCAATCCAAGTCAAACCGCTGTAACTTTCGACCGATTTAAGAGCGGGTTCTGATACCATTTGGGTTGTCAGCACGCCGCGGTGCCTCGTGAACCAATAAATAGACCGAGCAGCATGGCTTAATAACCATCCGTTGCTCGGCTGTGCTGTGCACTAGGCCTTATGCTGCGTGTCGTCATTCATCGTTACTGAGTCCCTCGCGCTGCAGTACCCGTCCAGCTGAGTCTACATCCCCCAGCTGACTTAACGTAACACAGCAACGTTACAATTTTCGCAGCGGGAAACTAAGATCGAACAGGTAGGGAGGGTTTGGATGTATTCAATGCCATGCTTCTTTTGTCTGGTCCTGCATGTAACAGTCGCCGCGTATACACCAGATTCGTGGTGCATGGTTATCACTACCTGGTTGCACTACTTATCTCGCCAAAATAGTAAATGAAATAAAGAAATATGAAGACAATTCAAGAAGAGTCTATTATACTAAATTGAATAAATGTAATGAGTGAAATAAACAGAATTGAATTTAAATTGCCAGTATCTCTAAAAACACTGAAAGCGATAGGCTGCGAAGGCGAACAATTTATTATATGCCGTAATGTCCTTTGCCACACCCAGAACGAACGTTAGGTTCAAGGCGTTCTCTCTTCCGTTTAGTATGACACTAAGAAGACCTGCACTCCATCAAATACCCAAGAAGTCTTAGGACTTCATGTAAAGTTCCTAAATTAGTTAAAGTTTTTGCTCTAGTTACACTTTTGTTCTAGCTCGGTTTCCAGTTAGGTATTATTGAACGAGGACACTTCTATTGCCAGCAGCGGAATCTAGTTTTGACTGAGCGAAGCCATGCGAACATCTTGTACGGTACGTCATTTTAAGCCTGGCCCTTTGCTGGTATTACCTATAAAGAGACTTGACTGCATTCCCTGGACATAATTACTGGAAGATGCCACTTTATGCCAAACACTTAAAAGTCATTATGTGTCCGACATACTTGTATTTTGCAGCGAACATTTGATTCTTTGTTTGGAATCGCGATACCGAGAATAAGTGCTTTCTTTCTCTAGTAATGACAATATTGCTTCCAAGCAAGATGAATATTATATGTAAATAGAAAAGGTATCATAGTCTAGCCCATTGGCTAATACGAAACACTGTAGCAACATGTTGACTTATTTACTGACTTGAGTACGAAGTTTTGCCCAACGTCAATCGCGCAACTAGACTTCTTTCGTAAGACCCGTGTACGCTTTTTTCATGTCATTGCTGATTTTTAATCCACTAGTGCATTTACCTTGTCTACCATGCAAACCAATTTAAGAGTGGCCGGTCTGGGTCTCAAACCTAGGCCTCCCGAATGCAAGGCATAGGCTTTGCCACAAAACCATATTGCTCGGTTGCCACTTTGGCAACTCAAATACAAGTAGAATGCATGTTGCTTCCCAGTTAAGTAGCTTATATATAGCAGTAAAAGTAATACTGTTTCGATGGGCTCGTCGACCGCACACAATGCCCTGTTCCAGTAACGCGACGCCGTTACGTGGGATAGTATATGGGTACTTCGATAGGCTGGCCGAGCCCTCGTCATTGATTTAGTGGCTGGTGTTTATCATCATGCTGTTGCCTTCCTATATTGACAATACCTGTGTTCCAGGTGGTTGTTAGTGATGCTTGTTAGTTAACTTACTCGTTAGCTAACTCGTCACTAATTAGAATACAATACACTTGGTTACCTATTATTATGAATACAATTATGGTTTATGTTTGTGCCGTTACACTCGCCATGAATGTCGATTCTGTGTGTGTGTTTTTTTTTATACGGATGATATTACTACGACAAGTATACCGTAATTAGGTAGCACAGTAGCAACTGCGAGCAATTGGCCGAAGAAAGTTGGCGACTGACAACAAAACGCGTTCCAGTACCAAGCGAGCATCAAGTGAGCTACAACTACTCGATTCCAACCTCAACAACGGGGTCCGTGTTCTGGTTCGAAAAGAAGACATGAGTTCTTCGACGAGCAGCCTGCGTAATGCTCGTTCCGTCGGTCGTATTCCGAGTGCTGACACTCACGGATCTCGGCCTTTTTCTGGGCTTGCTCCGTGCTCGAACTCTCGGAGAACTCGTGGGCAAGTGAACGGTGACTCCTCTGCGGGATTTTTTGCCATTTTCTGTCTCGATATCGGACCCGCGTTTTTGTCCGCGTCCCGGTAGAGTCATATCGACTGGCTTTAGGAAATTTTCCGAATTGCCAGTCGAAAGCATCACCTAGAACTGTTTTTGTCTCTCCCCTCGTCAATGTCTGAAAACGGTTAGATTCACACAAAATTTCAAATTGATCATTTCATGGCCAGTCATGTTAAAAATAGCTGCTTGAAAAAATCATATTTCGATGGAGTGAAAAAAATTGGTTTAATGATTCCTTTAGATCAGAGGTCGCACTAGAATATAACATAGCGCAAATAACGCATGTTCGTGAATCACGCGGCGGTTGCCAAGTTGCATCAGTTTTGTCTATTTACACTTCCATTCAGAGAAAAATGGGCTTTGTCGAGAAATATTCTTCAGTTTAGGGCTAATCCAACTAAGCATATGATGGCTTTGAGGAGCTGTGAACCTTTGCACAGTTGTAATTAACCTTTTCAACCAAAAACTCCAATTTATTCTAGGTTAATTTGTTTTAGAAACTGGAGTAAGGTTCGTTCAATTTCCTTGAAACGTTGACAAAACGCGTCAACGAATCTGCCTATAGATTCTAGTTCCTCGCTTTCAGTGTCCCTAGAACCGATTGTGTTGCAGTCGGTTGGGTTTGGGGGTATCACGAAAAGGCATTTTGCCTCGTTGAAGGTCTTTGACTACGAGTGGCTTTCATCAGTATGTCGGTGCCAGACTGCTGCTGTATGGCACAGTTAAATTACTGTGATTCAAATCAGAGAGACGCAGCAAAATTTTGTGAACAAACAACTCATTTAAAAACATTTTCATCATATCACCTTAGGATAGTCAAATAAATAGGATGAAAACAAATTTTATCACATACTACCACAGGACGGATGTAGATGTGTGTAAGGTATTTTAGCGCGAAAGTGAGATAGATATCAAGCCGCGTTGTTTTCGGCAAAGGTTCAGTCGACAACGAAAGTAGCCAAACGGCAGATCGCTAAAGAGCTTCATAAAAACTAATTTCTATAAAAAAAAAAATCACAATGTATCCAGTGCGTGGTATGTTTCATGTCTCAGTATAAGTAAATACCTATATTCCCACTTACGCATTTAACGGAATCGCACTTAAAAACACTTGGTAGCTGAGTTCTATTGCCCGCGAAAGTGTTACACGCATAGGCTAACGGAGTACACACTGATAACCAACAGTGGAACAACGGGATCGACGAGCACGTGCAGATGCACGATCGTTTTCAACAAATAAACATTTGTCACAAGCACAGGCAGCCTTTTCACGAGACTTTTTTTGGTAAACGTCGTATCAAACAGCAATTCAACGTCCGCTAAAGTGTATGTAAAGCCTACCTAGCTAACAAAAAGGTCGCTTTTTTTTCTCATTCTGTGGACGTCGCAGTACGATGTGGTAAAGTGCTCAAAAAAGAATGCTGCACCAACGCTGCACATACGCCAATCACGTGCAAAGCCACAGCAGAGGAAACGTGCTTCCCAAACCGAGAATGTTAACAAACAGCTGCGTGCAACGCGGTAGCGTAGTCGGTGGTTCTCGTGCCACCATTGGGCCTCCTATTTGCTCGTGTCTCAATGCGTGCCAATGGACGTTTCGATTTTTCATTTATTTTGTTTTGTCAATAATAAATTAGACGCAATTCAGTGATTGCGTGGCAATTAATAGCAACGTAAAATACTACTAATAGTGGAGACACTAGTGAACACGAATAGGTGACGATTTCACCGATAAGTTGTAACTGTAGGTTGTTGGTGATAATACAACCGATAGAAGAAGAAAATCATCGTCTCATATTAACAAGCATAATAGCGCACAATCGATGCCGGCATTACTGGTTGCCTTGAGCTTGTGCAACAAACAGGCGTCACGGCAGGCTATGTATAGTCTGTCATTGCTATGTTAGAGTGAACGTAAGGGAGGCCCGTCTCGGAGATCTGTAGGACTCCATCGTGTTGACATTAAAAAAAATCCTTTCGGGGCTGACTCTTAGTCAAGATTTAACGTCCATGGGACTGCTTCTCACATTACTTCATAGACGGACCCCCATAAATACAAATGTGGGGCAACGGCGGAGTTCGAACCCGCGCACCTGCTATGTGTCTCCTCCGGTCGCGAGGCGCAGACGCATACCACCCCGCCACCGGGCTCGACACATCATGTTGAAAGATGCACTACGTTCTGGACGTTACTCAAGGGCTGTTCACAGCAGCACCGCTGTTAGCGTCGTTTGAGGCGACTTGTGCTCATCGTCAGAACGAATACGACTCACATAGGCAGAGTTATACTTCTACTGCTGCTGTTGCTGCTGCTGCTGCTGCTGCAAACTCGATACAGGCCACAGCGCGGTGGGCCTACGCCGATGGACATCGCCTTCCATTGCAACGCCTTCCACTGAGCGGCCTCCAGCTCCTCACTAAACGAAATTTCAAACGGTCACGCTGCTTGGATAAGCTGTGACCAACATATGCACAATAAGTCTGAATTAAAACGACCATTACGTTATACAGCGCCTTGCAGAAATTTGAATCCTAAACAATCTTCGTCGTACGTGTTGTATGTTCGTACTTTTACACAGTTTGACGTCAATGTTTGTCGAGATTTTGGGAAGATACAACGGCAATAGCGAAAGTTGTTCCATGCTTTGCACAGTGCAACTCCCACCATGCTTCACCACATCAAGCATGTTTAATATTTTACTTAATACATTGCTTTACGCGCCCAATAATTATGCTCGTTTGGAACATGAGGTTCCGACTAAAGGGTACACCCGAGTTCAGTCAAAGACGACAGCTCGCACATAGGAGCATGGTTAACGGGACGCGCCGTTTTTCTGGTACAGCTTTTACGATTGCGTTTACTGAAATTATACTAAACGTCGTGCTTAGCTTTTCGCACGCCGACACTGAGCTTATCGATCCGTGTATAAAGTTTAAATGCCTATTGTCTTGAATTATTTAGCGAGAAATATTGCATCGGAAAACTATTCGTCGCGCTGAGATCGAACCCGAGCCTCCTATGCCAGAGGCGTCGGCCATCTCCGCCATTTCACCTCGTCGAATATATATATATATATATTCCACTCTGTCCTCTCGACGACATATAGATATATATATAAAATAGATCGATTATATATATATATATATATATATATATATATATATATATATATATATATATATATATAAAGACGTACATATACGAATGCATACAAACCTAACTACATGCAAGCTTCTAAAAAGTGCTCCGTGCGTAAGGTTTTGTCGAAATACAAGCACGCAATAACAATTTAGTGAAGAAATAAATATAGTTCTACATATTAATTATTTCTCTAAAGAACATATAACGTCGGCCAAAAGATACGACATGGTCTGCAATCTGCAAATAACTAAGTTATTTTATTAGCTTCCACGTCCAATGCCTCAAAACCATAGCCCTACGACCATTTGCACGCCCACAACTAACACAATTCAGGCAAATGTGCATTTCAGGACGTTTTGGTACCAAATCTATGGCAATCACGACCACGTTCCACTGGAAAAAAAATATTTACTTTAACGAACTCTACAATTCTCTATATAGCTTTTTAGATCTTTCTGGGAGACCCTGTGTTGCATATTGATAGACAAACCTATAGATTTTGAGATTCTTAGTCAAGTCACGTGTTGCGTATGCAGACGGAGTAGTTGTTCAGACAGTAGAGAGCCCGTACAGTGCAATCAAATACCAAAAAGAAACATTATTTGAGCTTTGGAATCGGTTCGAACGTTTTGTTTCGTCCTTTTATATGTACTTCGCTTGCGCACATAGGTTTCCTAGCGAGACAATGTATATATAAATATAGACGAGGAGATGTTGGCTGACAGACGCCTGCAGCAATAGTCTGGACTCGAATTGAAACAGCACTACACAACGGTGAGCACGCCTTCACTCGTATACTTTGGACCGCGACCATTTTTGCGATTGACCTATCGTCCCACATATTGACACAAAAATAGATCGATAAGCAGAAAAAGAATAGAAAGACCATTAGCGCGGATTAAAGGTTTGCACTTAAGAGAATTTCACTGGCGTATCTGTCTCGCCAACAAATTGTAAGTTAATCTTTCAGCACCACAATATTCTAAAGAAATTAGGCGTCCCAGATGGTCTTTACTCTCTTGACACTGAAAACGTCAGTGTTTACCGTGTTCTTAGTTAAAAGAAGATTGGAAATCCCAAACCGTATTGAGACGACAACATATGTGTCGTCCTCGTGCGATATGATGTAAATCAAGGTCGCAATCAGCAGATTGACATACGTATAGACGTAACTTCAGTACTGTGCTTAAATATCCAATATAAGATGCAGTAGTCAAGCTAATCTGTTTTTCAGTTGTGTGTTTGTATAGTGTTTTGCCATATAGATGTGATTTTTTGTAGTTATATCTAATTGCTATACTAAATACTTACTGGCGCACTTCGTGAGTGGCACTCAAGTTCCTCTTACTGTACTGTAGCAATAAATAAGTGAGACACGAAATGACCACACCAAAAACTCGGTATCGTGTTCATAGACACCAGATTCCTACTGTAATTTTTAGAAATAACAATCGGTAAAGCTACACAGAATATACTAAATACATCCTTGTGCAAGGAAATATCATATAAATGGAGGTATTACATGTATATAGCACTACACAGGATAGATTAATCAATACAAGTAATAATACGTTTATTCAGAAACTAGTAAGTTGAGTTTTTAAAGAAAGAAAAACGTCGTTTATTTTGCTGTTGCAATGCGTTGATGAAATAGTCATGGGCGGCATATTTTATAATAATAATAATAATAATAATAATAAACACAACGTCCCGTCCTTCCTGTGGACCAAGATAATTTATTGAAAAAATGCTTTTCATGTATCTACCAACAACAATTTGGTGTGATCTAATCATAATATGCCTTTTTCATTAGAGCCCAATTTTTTTGTAGCGGTGGTGGTTCAGACGGCTAAAGCGCCGTTGAAAGCGAGGCGATGCGATGGCAACGATGATTAACAGACCGCCAGTTCGAGCCCTGGTCGTGCTGGTTGTTCTTGTTGGACGTGGTTGTCATTGTCCTGTTGCTACACGCCTCTGCTGAAAAAAGCCAACATAAATACAGTTAGGAAAACGTGTTGTCGATAGGTGCACTTTTACGCTAGAGGCATATTAGCCTAATACGAGCGCCTAAAATGTGGTTGGCAGAATGGAAAAATCATTTACAAACTCCGACGGATCATTCTCAGCTGCCAAATCTGTTCCTGTTCTGGCCAAGTGTGGTCAATGCTGGATGGTCTATAGTACCTCGAACTCTCATAGTAACATTCCAACGTTTGGCGCCCTGCACGAGAGCGCCGACGGAGCCTTGAATGGCGTCGATTTTGATTACGGGCGGAACGGCGAAATTAATCTCGGCAATCCGGATGGAGGTGGGCAGTACTCCGAACTACTGGCAGACACGTTTGAAGCGATTGGCGTTGATATAACATTTGATGTTTTAGCTCGTCTGAAGCTCGTTCTATCCACCGGAGCTATTCAAACGCCTGAGTGAATAGTTCCGGCTCATATTGTCCACTGTTGGACGTCGGACTTCAAGAAGTCCTATCAAATTTTAAAATTCCGCCAGTCGACGCTCGATGGTGTCGGACAAAACGTTCATGGTCGCTACGAGATTGGCTCGGCTGCTGCGCCTAATCGACGGTGAGAACGGTTATAAAGATTTTGAGTCTAAGCCTAATCGTTGAATTTGTCCTGAACGGCACAGTCGTTGTGAGGACACCGCACGGCATATTTTCGGGATTCTTCAGATCGAAGAACTAGCAGACAACGTTCCGTTAGCAGATGTCGATGAAGATGTGTTAGCAGGTTCGACTTCAAACCGCTTCTTCTCTAGATTCGACCCAATACTCAGCTTGCAGCGAAACACTTTCTGTCGCCCACCGCGTTCCATGAGAACACGGTCGAGGACTTCCGCCTGAAGGCGGACCCGACGCAACGACGACAAGAGTGGAGAGGACAAACTCTACAAGAGGTGCGAGTGTCTACTGTATATCACAACCTCGGTGCAGACTGAAGGCCGAAACAGCATCACGCGCCACATCGGCAGAGCTGCTCGACAAACTAGTCATCTTTGGCAGCACAGTCCAAAAATGATGATATAAGTAACCTCGGTTTTGAATGTGAAGGAGGGTGCGTTCAACAACCACATTTTCCCTGAAAGAGAAAACTTCACAAATCGAACTTCGGACGAGTTTAGGGCGTACCAGGTAAAGCTGTCCTAAGCTGCCCTACCCAATCTCAGGGCATATGATCGCCACCGCTTCGGCATTGGACACGGCTAGAGGAGAAAGTAAACGAACGTATAAGCTCAATGAGCTCGGTTAGCATAAAGAAGACGACACAAGAGAGGAGAGAAACATATTAATTATTTGCAGGGTAAACGAATATTATTGAGACGCCGGCTAAACAAACATCATCTGTGTTTATATAGCACTACCAGAAAGAGAGGAATTCAATTCGTTTTCTCGAGTAAAAGCTTCCTGTTTACTGCCCTGCAAACAAATCTGTTGATGTATTTCATGCGATTCTCAGCCTGAGACCTAGTACAAAGCTGTCTGTTAGATCGTTTGGTTATATTTGGAAGACGTGGAAGACGTCAACTAAACGCACCGAATTACAACTATAGTGAAAGTTGATCAAAATTGAAGCGTTGTTATTGTTACGGTGATCAAACATTAAGTCAAAGTACAAGTGAAACGATACCAGCGTAAACACGAATGCAAAAACCGACCGTGTAGTGGCCCCACCAGTCAATTGTATTTTGCTAGATGGGGCCCCCAAACAGGGGAGGATTACATACGTTTAGCGAGTTCCAGCACTCTATAGAGGCGAATGTGCACGCCAAGATTTGTTAGATTAAACGGTGTAAAATTGTATTTGCTAATTGAAATAATCTCTGAACTAGTTAATGAACTCTGAACATGAAAAAACCGTACACGGGTGTTGTGTCTAGGCATATTCAGGTAGACACAGCTGTCGGCTCGACGCTACACTGTTGTGTCTAGGCATGTTTAGGTAGACACATGGCTGTCGGCTCGGCGCCACGTGCTGGCGGACGTGCAGTGGAAAGAGTAGGTACGAGTAGGTACGAGAAACGTCTAGAGGACTCGATAGAAGCGTCTACTCGGACCGAATAGATTCTACCACATTCGAGAACAATCTGAGAGGCAATAAATACAGCTGACGCGGAGAGTCAGCAAGCCACTCTACAGGTGACAGCAGGCGATCGTGTTTTCATTCCTTACGTACTCGGCTAGTCTAAGTTCAATAGACTAAGTCCTCTGGTCAGAGTGTGTACAGTTCAACTACATATTAGTGGCGACGAAGATGGGATGTTCGTAACTACTACATATTAGTGGCGACGAAGATGGGATGTTCGTAACTACTACATACGTACGTCACAGTTCAACTACATATTAGTGGCGACGAAGTGGTTACGAACTGACCGACTTTCCTTCAAGCCTTACTTCTACTTTTGAGATCGGCAGGGTGCCATAGTCAAACGGCAACAAGTTCACCTGCTACGTCTGAAGGACGTGCCTGCTACGACTACAACTTCTACTTCTTTCGGCAACTACATTGCTGCAACTTCTACTACTACTGCTTTCGGCAACTACATCGCTACAGCTTCTACTACTACTACATCTTTCGGCAACTACAGCGCTCAGAAGAATTCCACGATGGAACGAGACGGAAGCATCATGGAAAACGCCCGAGCATTGCCACAGTTCGAGAGATTCATGGAAGAAGAGATGCCGTGGTCCACATATCGGTGTCGCTTCCGTGAATTTATACAGCTGAACGAGTACCCCGAGAGCAAGCGTGCTCTAGGTCTGCTGAACCACCTCTCGTCCACAGTGTACCAGAAGCTGCGGGACCAGATATTCCCAGAGGAGCCATCAAAGAAGACATACGAAGAACTTCTGGCGGCCTTGGACTTTATCTACACGAGAGGTACGTCAAAATGGGTAAAAAGAGTTGAATGCCAAGCCCTAAAACAAGAGGAAGGTGAACTGATTCAAGACTTCGCGCGTAGGTTACGAAGAAACGCGGAAGAATGCGAATGGCCAATGGAATTCCTGACGACAGCACTGCTAGTACAATTCATCAGCGGTGTCAGGGACGACCATGTTAAGGACCAAGTTTTGCATAAGGCAGATACTTTCAAAACACTAGACGACGCAGTCAAAGAAGCAGAGTCAGTGTTTGTGCGCAAAGAACGGTTAACGATCAACAAGGTAGTTGCTGGTACACAGCAGCGGGGAGCCAAGCTGCCTTGGAAGAAGCAACCGACGGGTTCAGGCAGTAAGGACAGTACAGCTCCGGCTCGCTCTAGACAGGGCCTGATGCCAGGCCACTGCTATCGTTGTGGAAAGCCTGACCACAAGGCTGACAAGTGTCCGCATATTAAGTCTACGTGCAATTCATGTGGAAAGACCGGACATCTTAAGATCGTCTGCCAGCAAAGACAGCCCGGTGGTAGTTCAACCAACAATTTCAAAAATAAGAAGAATGGAGCCTTCGCCGTACAAGTTGAACCAACCTTAAAGAAGACTTCAGGTATGAACTTTGTAAAGCCAGTACATACAATTCGAACAGTGAGACCCGATATCGACCCGTTACTCGTAACAGTCGAGATCGAGGGTACCAATGCTACAATGGAAGTGGACAGCGGCTGTGGAGCCACTGTGATGCCTCTTTCACGTTTCTCGGCTGTTTTGCCGAAATTCATACACCATGAGCCAGACATTACGTTAAAAGTGGCGAATGGTAGTGAAGTGAGACCACACTCTTTCGTGGAAGTTCACGTAAAGTACCGCAATATTACAAAATTATTGCGGCTGTACCTGGTCAACGATCCCCAATTTCCAATGTTATTCGGTCGTGATTGGATGAAGGCGCTGAGTTGGGGGCACCTCGAAGTTCATCGAGTAGAAAGCGAGGTTGGTGACATACTTTCTGCATACCCCAAACTCACTCCGCCAGGCATTGGCACACTACCGGCAGTACACGCACTTACAGTCCAGTTCAAGGATCAGCCGAAGCCAGTGTACAAGCCCAGGAAAATACCTTACGCGCTCGCCGAGAACGGTAAGAAGGAGCTACAGACAATAGAGATGAAATACCTTACAAAAGTTGGATCATCGGAAAAGAAACCCGGAAAGTTCAATACACTTCAGCGTTTCGAGAATCAGCATTCAGAAGCTACAGGAAGTAGCCGTGCATCCATATTCCTCGGCCGACAAATTCGCATATCCCAGCTGAAAGAGAAGCGACAAGTTCCAGCGAAGCCAGCTGAGATGGTCTCTCGATTCAGCGTGGGGGAGTCTGTGGCAGTCCGAGACTACAGAAAAAAAGACAAGTGGTGTGTGTCCAGTGTCGTACAGATACTGGGAAGAAGACACATGCTAGTGCAGTCGCCCGAGCTCGGCACGGTAAAGAGACATTTCGATCAAGTTCAAACGACGAACGTGGAAAAGGAAACGTGCCATACACTGCACATGCACTTCGATGGTACGGTCGACCACGGCGGCGAACTGCCAAAGCATTCAGGCGTTGCCGTAGCGAGACCATCCTTTATCGCTACGCCGAGGTCTTCTCCAGCACCGACATAATTTTAAAATGTGGAGCAGGAATTTTCTACCGAGCCAGCTACGCCAGTGGAGCCGATTACGTCAATACCCCTACAAGAGCTTATAGTTCTGCGACTAAGAACAAGGATCAATTATCGAGAGATGGCCGGTCAAAGCCGTCGTCGTACGTAGCTCTAAGGATTACTACATATATGCTTTATTACATATTTCATAGTTAGCGTGGGGGACTGTTGTGTCTAGGCATATTCAGGTAGACACAGCTGTCGGCTCGACGCTACACTGTTGTGTCTAGGCATGTTTAGGTAGACACATGGCTGTCGGCTCGGCGCCACGTGCTGGCGGACGTGCAGTGGAAAGAGTAGGTACGAGTAGGTACGAGAAACGTCTAGAGGACTCGATAGAAGCGTCTACTCGGACCGAATAGATTCTACCACATTCGAGAACAATCTGAGAGGCAATAAATACAGCTGACGCGGAGAGTCAGCAAGCCACTCTACAGGTGACAGCAGGCGATCGTGTTTTCATTCCTTACGTACTCGGCTAGTCTAAGTTCAATAGACTAAGTCCTCTGGTCAGAGTGTGTACAGTTCAACTACATATTAACGGGCAAAAGCCTCACGGAAAAACGTAAACAAAAACGTTAGGTGATGTAATGGCTACAGCCAGTATTTGCTCATATGTAGATGCCTAAACCGCGTGCAAAAATTGGAGACAGTAGTATTTTATCATTCACCTTGTAATCATAACGAAGCCACAGTGCTTAAAAACAACAAACTGCCAGAAAAGAGCACGCAGTTCTCGGTGCATCATGAAAAGAATTAGTAATATTTACTAATATTTTAGCAATTTGTACTGAGAAAATGTGTATTTTTTTAAATGCGTGAAGCAAATTAAACAGCCAAGACGTGTGAGGCAAATACTAAACAGACATGTATCATTTTAAAGCTGACATAGTAAACACATGCTAATTATTTTGTAATAATATTATTGGTTAAGTGACTTACCATTTCAGCTTTGGTGTTAGCCTTTATCTCGTACCATATCATCACTCATAGGATAACCTTGTAGGCTCGACAGAATGAAGCCTCGTTCATAAGAGGATATTACATCATTCTAAGTAATGGGCCAACGAGAACCCGCGTATGACCCGCATGCACGCACAGGTCCTTATAGGTCTCTATAAACTTGCCGAAAAGTAAAATAAAGAAACATGCTACACAGTTCTGAGCAAGACCTTACCGGAACATGCTATGATAAATATGCTAGAAAAAACTCGCTCGAGTATGTGATTTCAGCCCTATGAAGCACCAGTACACAATGCCCCGGTGTGATACGGACTCACCGAAACGTAAATTTAAGAATTGTCGACGCTAAATCAAGTGCAAACGTACACGGCATGCACTGGTTCATCTAGTTCTGGCCACCATCTTTAATTCACCACATCGAAGACCGCTATATACACATAGACACTATTCGCCGCGAACGTTCGGCCCTTTGCTAAGATGGTACTCTAAAGAAATCTGGCGTCGGGGGAAAGGAAAACGGCTAACGGTAATCATAATTCGAGTTGAACCACTACCGAATTGGTACCAAAATAATTCTAGCACATTCTCCGGATTTTTGTAGCGTAATGGCGGCATGCCAAGACGTATTGTTTGTGAATTTAGTCAATACAACTATTTCTCTTTTGTTAGCCAACATTGACTATATATTAGGAACAAAGCAGCATTTTGATGCGAACATGTTACGTTCAGTTGTTCAATCGACTCGGTCTCTTGTAATCGCATATGTTGTGAAGTGATGTCCAACCAGCCACATCGGCATAGCAACAAATTAGTAACTTAATTGTTTTTTTTATCGTGCTCTACGATCCGCTCTAGTATCTACTAAAAAATTATATATATATATATATATATATATATATATATATATATATATATATATATATATATATATATATATATATTGCGTGTTCTGCAGGTACAGTAGAGTGGTTTAATTCATTTCTATCCTCTAGATTGCAGTCCGTTCGTATAGGGCAAGTGGTTTCCTCGTGGAGATCTGTTAATATTGGAACTCCACAAAGATCGGTGCTAGGACCGTTTCTTTTTTTGATTCTCATTAATTTCATTCTGCTTAATATTGAAAAAGAGAGCATTGGTAAACCGCTAGCTTTTGCCGATGATACTTCACTTTTATTTAGGGTTGACTCTCCAGCCCTCGATATACCGCGCTCACTATCTCAAGTGAAGGAGGTAATCAAAATCTTTAATTATTTCGGCCTCGTTGTTAATGCTAGCAAGACTAGTCTCACTCTGTTTCGCTCTCCTCAACTAAAGTTGCGGGCGGATCTTGATCGGCTTTCTTCAGAATTCGGTCTGAAGTTTTCGTCAACTACTAAATGTTTAGGCCTCATATTACACGATGGTTTAAGTTGGCGCGCTCATATTGATCATATAACACCCAAATGTTATGCAGTTATATCGGCCTTGCGACGTTTGCGTCGTGTGGGAGTTTCGTTGGATGGACTGATATTGATCTACAAAACGCTGTTTGTGCCGGTACTCACTTACGGCATTCTCTTGTGGGGAAGTGGTTATAATCACGTTCTGCATCGGGCTCAGGTCATGCAGAACGATGCACTGAGAGCTATATTTGGGATGAGACGTAGCCAATCTGTTAGATATATATATTGTGATTATAAGATCCTATCTATCGATGCGCTGTATCGTCTTCAAGTAGGTACTTTCGGCTTCAAGATCAGTCGTAGTTTAGTACCTGTTGAGGTTGCCTTCCCTCTAGTCCCTCAGCGGCGGAAAACCTCGCGACGGGCCACCACTTTTGTGATACCTCGGGTACAGAAAAGATCTAGTACCCAATCTCTTGTATATAGACTGCCCGTCGTATGGGAGAGTATCCCGCATGAAATCCGTCACTCGAAGTCCCTGACCTGCTTTACCCGAGACGTCAAAATATGGCTTTTAAATAGGAATACATGACGGAGAAAGGGATTCTACTGAGAGCGATGATCTAATTTCTTAGTTTTCACCTGTCATTTCGAGTTATAATGTTTATGAAGTTATAACTCAGTGTGCTCCTTTGCCTTGTATGTCAGTATCGCCAATAATATGGTATAGGTATTATCTGCTGCTTTATCTTCTTCTTTTTCTCCTTTTATTCCCAAACCCTTGTACCACTTTTCATAACGAGAACTTAAGCATGTGAATGTATGCAGTTCCGTAAATAAACCACGTCTGAATTGAATTGAATATATATAACCTTACTCTGTACTATGCACGATTATCGTGCTAAACATATATACAAACATAAGCTTATGCTTCACTAGTTGCGAGTATCTCCGTTTATCAAATAAAAGCTGTTTATTTAGTCTAAATTGACAAAATTATATATTTGTTTAGCAACACTGTGCTGAAAAGACTACATCATTCAAACTAGAATATGTACCGGCATACCGATATATGCCGATAATATGTATCGCAATGGCGTCATTTTCCCGAATGGGTAAGGCAACTTAGACTGCTGTTGATGCATGGGAAACTAAACAACGTCCATCATTTTAACGCTGCTCCAGTGTTTGTGCAATGCAATATTCTTAGTTTGACGGATAAAATACAACCCATCACAGTTTATATTTATTTTTATTTATGTTTACAAATCAAGCAAGGCATGTATCAGACTTTGATTCGTGCCTCAGTTGAGCAGAGTCTATGCTAGTAACCATGTTGGTTGTGATGCGTGGAAAATGTGGATCAATCTCATAGACATTATATGAGGAGGTTTGTAAGCCGAATAAATACACGATTTAGAAAAGCAAGTTTTACGCGGCTGAGTAAACGCACAGATGCCTCTCTTCATTAAAAACAACCTCCTTAAAAAATGTTTTAATTCTAGACGTCTCTTATCGAGGTGCGCTTCAAACGCCTCGATTAAGCAGTTGACCTGATGCTCGAGTATGTGATTCCATACTTTTGCAACACATATAGCAACTGCGGTGGGAACATTATCCAAGCACCTACTTAAATATGAACGTAAATAAACATCTTTTTGAATAATTTAACATATCAATCAAATTATAGAATCTACGTCAAATATCGATCTACTGTGCGGTGGTAGATTACTAACATTAACTCAAGCACACGATTATCTTTCATAAAAATATTTAACTTTTTTTTTTCATAATTCTAATAATTAGAGCTTATCTTGTAGCTCCGTAGATATGCTAAAGGTATCCGGCATGCTCATGAATAAATACATGGCTACGGCCTTGCTTTTGTACCGGCTCCAAGTACTCAATAGACACTAATCTGGGACAGCCTTAACCGAGATAGAGTGAACCTTATACATTTCATTCACATGCCTCGAGCGTATCTCAGCTGAACACAAACCCGTTGTTAGGTGTCACTGCCGTACCTAAAGAAACCTCCCGTGAGCGCTCCCCAACCTGCCACTAGATGGCGCTTCTGCACTCCACCGAGCTCCGACAGACAAGTTTTCGTATTTATTAAGTATAGTTTGATTCCATATTTGCAATTTTAAGCAATATATCTAAAAAAGTACCATGTCTCGTACCGATATCAAGCTCACGATCATTCTTCTGATACGAGGGTGTTGCCAGCCGTTTCTTTTCACTTCGTCCCGCCAACATGCGTACATGTACGCTGCTGTTAATGCTGCTGCTGCTGCTGTTGTTGTTGTTAGGCTCCCAGAGGTACATCACCCCCGTGCTAGAGGCTGCTGGTACTACGGGGGGGGGCGGGGGTGCTCTTCCGTAGCCCGTCGTCTGTGTCGTCTGCTTGCCGCCCCATTCTCTGATGATTCTGAGGTGTTCTGATGATCTTCATGTGTTGTTGTTGTAGTTGTTATTGTTGCCGTTGTTGTTGTTGGTGATGTTGTAGCTCATCTTGTTGTTGTTGTTGTCTATGAGCATTACGACAATGAGGATATTGACGACGATTACACGACGGCAAGAGCAACAATAAGCCCGACAGCAACAACAACAACAGCAACGTTGTTAACATCCACAACAATGAGGACGATCACTGCTATGCCCACGCAGTGCCGCGCTCCCACACAGCCACAGATACCCTGATGAGTATTAGAAGAAGACGGATCGGAGACCAGTCCGGAGAGGAAGATGCGCGTATAGTGTAGTTTCCGTGCGATCCGACAATATATGTTGAGTAGTCACTGTTGTTGTCGTCGTCGTTATCGTTGTTGTTGTTATTGGTGATGTGTGTTATATGTGTGGGCGGGTGATGGTGCAAGTGTTTTTTCTATGTGCGACTGTTTCTCTACGGCTGTGACTGAGTCTGACGTTTTTTGGTCGGGTGTGTGTTATTGTTGTTGGTGATGTTCTTGCTCAAATTGTTGTTATGAGGTGGTACGATACTTGGCCGAATCGCCTCAACTTCGTGCAGCTGCGAATTGCTGGAAACCGTTCGTAGGCAAGTGTGTGCGCCATGACCAAGACGCCAAGACCAACCGTCTCCAACGACGTCTTCCACTTCCACAGACTTCTTGACTGACGCAGGAAAATCGCAGAATCTTGACCACCACGGTCGAGGTTCTGCTCGGTTTGAGGACGACTGGGAGCCAGACTGACCAGGTAGGCGACAGACCACTGTACTATAAGAATGAATAAGAAAAAACTACATGTTTTAAATGATCATCGTATTACGACGAATTCTATTGTGTCGCTGATGTTACCTTTGCTGCTATTGTATTCCTCTCTTCCTCAATTTGTCGCCTCCCTCCCCACAGTTTTCGGTGCTTCGTTATCGCTCGTTGCGCCACTGCTGACCCCTTAGAGTTCAGGTAGAGTTCAGACCAACCTGCAGGTGGCACCTGCCAAGCTTCTCTTTCTCTCTATTGCTCTTTCTCTATCTGTCCCTGTCGCTTTCTATCTCCCTCTGACTTTCATTCTCTCTCTCTCTCTCTCTCTATATATCATGGTTTGACGTACGGACGAACGAAGCACACATCCATTGCATGAGAGCTTCCACTTCACGTTGCGGTCGTTTCTACTTTGATTGCACTACGCTTTTTTTTCTACGGTTTGAAAACCACTGTTTAGACGCTCATAATGGACTACGTTACCTGTGGCACGTTAGCGTTTAAATGCGCCACCATCGTTATCTAATTACTGTATTTAAATAGGCTTTCTCCAGCAGAAGCACGCATGTGGCAACAGGAGCATTGCCACAATGACAACCACGTCCAACAAGAACAACGAGCAAGGCAGGGGATCAAACTTGCGATTGTCTTTTACTCATGGTTGTCACGGTGAGGTCTCGTTTCGAAGGACGCGTTAACTCTGCCATCGCCAGTACAACGTAACAGCAGAGATCGGACTGTACTATTCGCAGAGAAGATCGGTGCAGGCTAGCAGTATTACCACTACTGCTAATTTTTTTTCGGGCTGATTCTCAGCCAGCATTTAACGTTCACGGGACCGCTCTCGCATTGCTTCATAAGCCGAATCTCACTAAATACAAATGTGCGACGGTGGGGATCAAACCCGTGCACCTATGTGTCGCCTCCGGTCGCAAGGCGCACGCGAATGCACCACGCCGCCGGGCTTTACCCAGTACTACTCAAAAAAGTAATAGTATGTATTACTACTACTACTACAACTACCCATACTACTCGCCATGACTGTAATTGTGTCGATAGGGACAATTAATTGAACGTGATTCAATAATACATAGGTCGAGGCGGCTTAGCCGGGCATAGCCGACCGGTTGCCATGCCAGTCTGAGTCTGTCTGATTATAGGCTGTCCATATAAACCGACTGACAGCGGATAGGTTGATTGTCTTACTGTCGGATGGGCAAATGAATCCCTCACCGAGAGCCAGCCAATTGGTCGGCCAGTCACTTCGACGCAGCAAACGCCGACCGACACGCGACTCATTCCCCACACCTGCGGGGCACCACCACACTACAAGAGGGCATTCTTTTGCTCAGCTTGCAGGCGGCGGCTGCATCCCTCGTTCCCTCAGTCACTCACTGCCTTCGTTCGCAACACACCTCGTCGATTCCTTCAGCCATTCATTGCTTCACTATGCCCTTCTTTACCTCTCTGCCCCCCCCTCTCTCTCAATCCTACCCGCTTCCCCTCTCTTTGTCTCAGCGCTGGCTCAGCCACGCTCCTCTCTCTCTCGCCGGTCACGTTTATGGGTTCCATCATCAGCTAGCGGCGTGTTGGCGACCTATCTACCAACCTACGTACCTATCAGCCTATCTACGATACGTCGGCCGTGACCAGCCGTCCACGTGAGTGTTTCACACGTTGCACACGTGTTGGCAATCATCGTCGTCAGCTGCCCCCGTCGACGATCAGCGTCAACGGCAGTGCCCGCAGCGGCGGCATCAGCAGCAGCAGCAACAGGGGCGGCAACGCTGACAACGACGACGACAACGACAACAACAACAACAGTAGCAGCAGCAGGAATTGTAGTAGCCGTGCCGCCCTAGTGGCCCTAATGCTGCTCGGCACTTGGTAGTTGGCGGTACTGTTTTTGGTGGCTGTGCCGGAGGCAGCAGCAGTACCAGTACCAGGGGGGGCAGGCAGCAGCAGTAGCAGTACCAGAGGTAGCAACAGCAGTACCAGAGGTAGCAGCAGCGTAGTAGTACTTTTGGTACTATCAGTAGTACTAAAGGCAGCAGCAGCGTCAGTAGGCGTATAGCAGTACCAGCGGCAGTAGAAGTGTAGCAGTACCAAGGGCAGCAGTAATAGTACCAGAGGCAACAGCACCAGCGACAGTAGGAGCGTAGCAGTACCAGCGACAGCAGCAGTAGCCATATCAGAGGCAAGAGAAAACAGCAACAATATAAACGATCACCAACCGGCCAACCTCCAGAGCGGCACCAGGAGAACCGTCGATCGAGCAAGAGTTGTTTTTTGTGTGGAAGGTCTCGGAAATGCATCATGCGTATGCGCTACTGGCAGCTAGCAGCAGCTAATGTGGGACTCGCACCACTAAAACCGATATCCTCCCCAACCCCCGAGGCCCGGGATTGCATTGGCATTTCTTCGACAACCCTCTCCGAGAGGGGAGTCTCGCCTTCTAACGCTCTAGGCGCCTAGCCAATGCTTGTCCGCCCTGGGGAGATGCGTCGAGATCCTCCGGAGGGCCTGGCTGCTACCGCCCACCTTCTCCCGAGCCAAAGTTAGCTAGAGTTAACCAGCCTACAGTGGACTTTCTAACCCGAGCCTGAGTGTCGAAGCCCGGTGGTGGCGTGGTGGGTGCAGTCGCCATCGCATCGCGACTGGAGGAGACACATAGGTGTGCGGGTTCGAGCTCTACCGTTGCGCATTTGTATGTGTGGGGGTCCGTCTATAAAGCAATGCGAAAAGCAGTCCCGTGGACGTTAACTGTCTCCTGGCTGAGGGCCATCCCGAAAAAAACTTTAAAAGCCTAGAAGCCTGTCCGCCGCGCCGGCCTGCCATTCGTGCCAGCAACTAGCAAAGAAGCAGCCACCCAGTAGCAAGCCGTCATCGGCTGACTGCCAATCGATCTGCGCATCGAGTCGAAAAGCGCGTACGTAGAGAGAGTACGCGCCACACGGTAGCCACTACGCTCAGTGACAGCGGGCGCTGCTGCTGACGCCGCCCCCGGTGCAGTCACGACAACAACAACAACAACAACAACAACAACACAAATCCGAGCCGAAGGAGATTCTCGAAACGAAAGGGAAGAAATAGAAGAGGAAGACGAAGAAGAAGAAGAAGGGAAGGGGAGGCGATGGTAAGAAGAGGAAAAGAAACCGAAGCCGCAAAAAAAAAGATTGTCATGTCCATCTCATCTTGATTGTCCATCATCGTCCAACGAACGGGCGATTGATTCACTCGATTGATGGATGGATTGATTGACGCCAGGGCCACCATCGGCAGCTGTAGCAGCAGCAGCAGCAGCGGTGGCTGTGCTGACATCGGACGCCCGTCTTGCAGCAGGGGCGCCAGTGCCGCCGCCGTCACCATGGGCGACAAATAGTGACAACGACTGCGCAAACTCCGAGACTAATCGAGACCCTTAGTGGCGCTACCTTCTCCCCTCCCGTTAGGCAGGACACCGCCGGGGAGGCCCGAGCCCTTCTTATTTTCAACTTCTACAACTACTACTACTGCTAGCACAACGATGTTTGTGATTGCATGACTAGAATTCGTAATGTTAAAGTAACAGTAGCAAAAGACGATGTAGATGACGACGAGATAAAGTAACAGAACGAGACATGGGTAGGCGAGTCTACGAGAGACGGATATAAACAGAAGGCTGAGAAAAAGAGGTGAATAGGGATTGAGTGTGTCATTTTGCCAGGACACGAGAACGATAGCAACAAACGCATCGACGACGAGGACGACGACGATGACAATCACAGCAACATAAAACGACGACAACAACAACAATAGCGGCAGCAACAACAACAACAACAACAGTAGCGGCAGCAGCAGCAACAATATGCGCACACCAGAAGGAGTGCGGCTTACATCTTCTTCCTGGTGTTGTGTATCGCTTTAATCTTGCGGTGCTACATTAGCAGCCATCATCAGCCGTACGTTGCCTGTCGAGTGTTCCTGAGTGTGTGTCGGTTTGCTTGCATATTTGCTTGCTTGCTTGCGAGACTCGAGTAGCTAGAGCAGCTAGACGTCTTTGCTTCGATGATGTACGATGGATTGATAGATTGACGAATCGATGGAAACATGGCAGTAGGCTCGTGAGCACGCGGGCGAGTATGAATACGACTGGATGAACTCCGTCGCTATGCACAGCCGAACAGGACGTGGATGTCGACTGAATCGTTTAGGTCAAATCTCTGTCTGTCAAGTTTGTAAGGTATTCATCAGTAGTGCTTAATCAGTTAGTTAATCACTCAATCGTTGATTCGGTCGACGACGATGACGACTGTCGGTGAGAGGCGATAAGTGACTAGTTAGACGAGACCAAGGAGAAGAAAAAGAAGAACAAGGAGAAGATAAGAGACAACAACCACAACCACCACCACCACAACAACAACAGCAACAACTACAACAGGGAAAGAGAAAGACGGGTGGCGGTGGCGTTGTAGCACACTGGAGGCCTCCTGAACACTAACCAAACACTGATTTCTCCGACAGACCTGCAGGATCTGATCGATCAGCAGACAGATCTCTGACAACGAACTGGTCTAGCCGTGCGTAAACAAACGTCTCTTCTCCTGATGATGACAAATGATCGGACGCAGTCCGTAATCACCGGCTGCTAATTGGTATTTGTTGGTTTTTGCTGTTGTTGTCATTGCGGCCGTTCACATCCTGCGAGTTATTTTGATTATTGTTGTTGCTGTTGTTGTCGGTGATTTCGTGGTTGTTGTCGTTGTTGTTGTTCTATTGTTGTTGTCGTCGTCGTCGTCATCATCATCCGTGTCGATGGCGCCGTCAGCTGATAGAGAGAATCTGTTCTGCGTTCTTGTGTCACCGTGCGTTTCGTTTCATCGTTGATCTAGAAAATTTACGGCTATATTCACGTTCAGCGGCCACTGCCGGCACGTCGCTTGTGCCTTTGTGGTTGTTGTCCTTCTGGCATTTTTCTTTTCCTCTCGCGTCTCCTTTTCTTGCGCTCTTTCGCTCGCCCAGCCGCTTACTCTCTTTCTGTGTCTCTCGTTGCCGCTGCAGGTGACATCAGGTGGCCGGCCGAGCTCATAGCGAGCAAACGAAGAAGACGCAACAGCAGCGGCCGCGGTAAGAAAGGACACATCGTTGCCGCCACCCGAACCGTCGTCACGTCACCTTCCTCGTGTCTGGAAAGACCTGCATCGTGACCGCATGTCTCGCTTACGGAGGATGTTCTCCCGAAAGGCGTGCGCGCCGGGAGCCGTGGCAACGGACGGGACCACCGCTGCCACAACAACAACAACAGAAGCAGCATTAGCAACAACAGCAACAGCAGCAGCAACAACAACAATAACAGCACCATCAACGTCAACAACAACCACAACCAAAACGTCAACGACATCAGCTGACGCTGACCCTCGCTTCGCTGTTACCACCACTACCTTCGCCGCTAGCTCTACGAGTGCATTGATGCGACTCAACTCAGCACACGACTCGACGCAGCACAGCGGCGGGAGACGGCGCCGCATCGGTGTGCGTTCAACGGGTTCGTCGTATGTCAACCTCGATAGTGAGCTCGACTCCGACATGGACAGGCTTGTTCTCACCGCGCTGGCTCCGCCGCCAGAGCGTCAGCCTCTGCTTCCGACGATGATGACGACGTCCACGTCCACGGCGAGGACACCGGCCGCCCATGCTGCCATGTCATCATCGACATCGCTGCCACCACCTCCCCCACGTTTTTCGTCATCTCAGGCTGCAGTAACCGCAGCAGCAGCGGCAGCAGCAATGGTGGGCAAGAGTCTGAGTGCCGAAGACACCAACTCAACTAAGAATTTGAACAACGCCGAAAACAACAACATCAACAAGGACAGCAGCAGCAGCAACAACAACAAGATCAATTACATCTACAACAACATGGACAGAAGCAACAAGATCAACCACAACATGGACAACGACGACAAAATCAACCACAACATGGACAACAACGATAAGATCAACCACAACATGGACAACAACAGGATCAACCACAACAACAACAACATGGACAACAACGACAAAATCAACCACAACAACAACAACGACAAGATCAACCACAACAACAACGACAACTCGACGATACTGCTGATGCACGACGGCCATGGTTTTGTTCGCACTCCGACTATAACGTTGGTCGATGACACTGGTGCTCCTGTAGCATTCCCGTCGACCCTGGCGGCGGCGGCAAGCGTGGCTGCTATTTCGGTTGGATCTCCTGCTGCTGGCAATCCTCCTGTTGCCGCAGGCGTGAACGACAGCATGAGAACAGTTCCTCAGCCTGCTGTTCAGCCGACGCCGCCCGTCGTCATCGTTGTCGGATCAAGCAGCGGATCAAGTAGCGCCGTATCGTCGTCGCTCGACGAGGAGGGAACCGCCAGCGATTCCCAGGAAGAGGGACAGCGTCGTGACACCACCGCCAACGGTGTCACGATGTTGGCCAACCAGAACCAAACTTCCAGGTTAGTTTTCTGTCCCAGTCAATTCCTATCTGCTTGCCTGATGATCGGTCGGCATGCCTATGTATGTACTAACCAACCAACAAAAACAACAAAAGCAACCCGACTACTTTCAACGACTGGAAGGGCGCCAGAGCAAACGTAAGTATACTAAACGAGCTCGAACACAGTTCGAGCTCGTTCACCGGTCATATCTGATGCGCGATGTGTATTAGATTCAAGTGTTTCCTGTGGCTTTACGAACTGTACGGCGTTGCATTTCTTCTTAGTCACCTTACTGATCCTTAAGTAAGGATTTAATCGAGCTCACATTAGAACTCGATGACCGCGCCGAGGTGTGTTTTGCCTCCTTTCACCTGAACGTGGTTTGTTTGTAAAACTGAGTTACAAATGCTTGAGTTTTTTCGAGACTTTTTAAAATAGAGTGGATTTACGCAGTCATACATGGTCGGTACGTGATCATACATACAAGTGTGCCTACAGTAGACAGGTGATTCAGCTCCTCAGTACGGTACAGTAGTAGCAGTAGAAATATATGTATATATATATATATTTTTTTTTTAACCTGTACAATTTATCGTAACTACAAACCTTAGAAGGTTGTCGTAACAAAATGTCCTTTATAAACGCAGCTAGTTTTCGTTTTCCGCAATATATTATTGTTCTTTATTCCAACCATTGGCGAATAATGCGTTCATATCTTCAAATTGGCTTTTCAGCAAATTTGAAGATACAATATTGCTTTTGCTTTACCAAGAAGCAATAGAGATGTGTAGCAAATTTGCGCTGCTCGGCCCCTTTTTTTCTTTGTTATTATTATTTTTGAACGTATGATGATCATAATGAACATGCTATTATGGTCATAGTTCGTGGAAAGAGAGTTTTAACGTTCACGTATTTCATTCCTGTTCACTAGTTGACTGGTTTTGGAGGAGCGCGTCGCGCTAAAAAATCTCAGCTAGCGGGCTGTTCAGAATGAACATTGGTTATTATTATTCCATTACGACAGTTTTGTTTATTCACACTTTTGTTAAGATAAAAATGTAGGAAAATTGCACTTCACGTCAAGTCGAGCTTGACGTCGACTATTTGTAGCCGTCTGCCTTTATTACGCAGCCCTGGAGTTCTTCTCCTGTTAGAATTGTCCGTAGGACGGAAGGCTCATCTTCTCCTGATCCTTCTCCTATCAGGCGTTCTCGTGTCGGTCCTTCGCGTCACGCACTATGATAGGTCGTTTCGTTCGTGTCGTGTCGATAACATCGACGAATTTTCTTCTCAACGAGTTATTTGTTGTTGCTTGTTTAACTATCGATATCAACAGTTAGATTATGTTCTCTGTATCAAACGGCAGCGCGTCCGCCGAGTAGATGGAGCGCGCCTGTTCGAGATTGCTCAAGCGATCACTGCTCTTTGAGCAGGGTGCCCTCTGCCAGAGTCGGGTATCGAACCCAAACTATGATTCTGCCGGCCCCTCGGCATCCGATAGCCAAACAATTCCTACCAGAAGTATGAATACCAAAAACAGTAAGCTGGTTTATCTGGTTTCGACAACTTTTTGCAGTTAAGATTTGTTGTGTATCCCATCTGTATCCCGTCTGTATTCTCGACATGCCGCTTCTATGCCTCGTCCCGGTCCCTTTCCCTTTGTCGCTCGGAGGCACACCGCGATCCTAGTGCCCATCGTTTAAGATGAGATAATTTTTCCACTTCCTACTACTGCCCGACTACCACACTTACTACTACTAGTACCTATCGATCAGTAGATATTACTTTGCTCGAGAGAAGTTTATAAAGTGTGTTGGCTAGCCGTGTTTCGTCGAGTCGTCGATGACTAGTTCCGCTAGACTTAGTTTCTCGAGAGCGTTGGGTTTATCATGGCGTAATGTCGTTTGGACTGCGTTCGAACCGGTCATCGAGGCATCGATAGTGACAATAGCAACAACGCCTACAATAAGAGTGACAGCAGAAACAACAACAGCAGCAACAGCAACAACAAGAGGACCAACAGCAGCAACAACAACAGTAACAGCAACAATAACGACAACAACTATACAGTGGTGGAGCGGCAGCTGCACATTGCTAAGGGCTATGTCTCTCTATCACGGTCTGTCTCGGCGATGTGTACTCACGGATAGAGTCCCTCGAGTCCCCCGGAAGACCATGTGGATGATGAGAGACAAGACGCCAGCTTAGTTGCTATACCAGGCGTTAGCAAGCGTCACTCTGCTCAGATACATCATCGAACCAAGTGGTTTACGGCACTAGTGTTGTTAATGTTGCTATTGTTGTTAGTGTTGTTGTTGTTGTTGTTGTTGTTGTTGTCGTCGTCACGAAACGACGTCAGTGGTGTCGTCGTTGTTGTTGTCGTCGCCATCGTCGTTGTTGTCGACTTCACCTAACTCAAGGAGCTCACTCAAGCTGTCGCTCCTGTCCGGGAGGCCAGACTGGCTACAGTCAATGGTATCATGCCTGCTTCAACTAGTGCTGTTACCCCCCAACACTGTCGCTAACACGCTTACGCCACCTACCTACGACAGCTCGTCATACTGTTACCGTTACTCGTATTTATTCCTCCACGAGCACCCCCAGTTTTAGCATCATCCCTACTGCTGCTGGTGCTGTTGCAGCTTATACTATTGGTTGCGATTTCTACTTTTACGAGCGCTAATTGGTGCCATTCGCACTGTTGTGGCTATTCGTGCTGCTATTCAAACTCCCGCGGTTATTGTTGTTGTTGCTGCTGCTATTCCAACGCCCGCGGTTATTGTTGTTGTTGTTGCTGCTGTTTTTGTTGTTCCTGTTGCTGTGGCTGTTGTTGCTGCTGCTGCAGCTGCTGCTGTACATGCCGTGGTGTGTGATCGAAAGCAACAACAACTATTTGATACAAACTTTGATTCGTTCTGATGGTCGTCTTTGACATCACAAGAAGCGATGTACTGCCGTAGCTCTCTCTACGCGTGTCTCTCACCAACCGTAGCAATTCAGAGTAGTAGAGTAGGTCGCCGACTCTGTTAAACCTCGACCATTCGCAGATTCTGCTTCTGTATCGGCTGGCCCGACCGAAGAAGCCGAAGGAAAGCCCTCTCCGCATACGGATAGACACCGCACGTATGTTTGTACCATTGGGACTAGAGCCTCTACAACTACTGCTTCTAGTGTACTACGACGGCAACGACGAAGAGACGTGTGCGGGTGGGGTTGTGTGATCTTCCAGCTGTATGGAGGCCACATGCGGCGGCGGCGGCCAGCTTGAGGGCAGGCCATTGCCATTGTGTACCAGCCAGGTGTACCCCCGAGTGCAGTTGTACAGTTGTAGTAGTTAGTGGTCGTCGTGGTCGTAATTGGCATCTCATCAAGAGTCAATTTGCTTTTTGCGTTTACTCAACGGAACTGCAACGTGTTTATGACGTCTGTGTAAAGATCGTGCTGCAATGCGCACACGTTCTTCAAGGCTCTCAAGAGGAGACTCTCTAGTGTAGTAGTCCACATGCTATTTACATACGAGTATTTATACCTGTATATATATATATATATATATATATATACATATACAGTTTATCGTGAGTTTGATTCTTGTCGATCCTCGTCTCCCTCTCTCAATCAGCGTGTTCAGCGTTCGGCGCCCCCAGGACGGTCCGTTAACCAGATATGTATGTGTGGTATTCACCGTTAGCTAGATCTCTATGCATTGTTCATTCACCGCTAACTAGATCTGTCTGTATAGTATTCACCGTGCTCATATGATTCGAGTAGTATTCCAATTGAATCTAATAAAGAGCAAGCAGCGTACAGCGTATTAACTGCTACTGACTCAGACACGCGATTTTAACGCGAAACAAACTCAGGATTCGAGAGACGGAACCGCACAGAGCGGTCAGAGGCGCGTGACGAACGTGTTGAGATTGTTCCGAACATTCGTTATACTGACGAGTGCCCTGACCGCCCAAGTAATTATAGTATTGATATTACTAGTATAGTTCGAATGATCGTTATAATATCTAATAGTATTAATAATCATTGTCATTGTGATGATTTGTTTTATTCGCACTGGTGGTAGCAGCAGTTGCCGTTGCTGTACTGTAGTATTCGTAGGCGTAATGGCAGTCGTAAAAAGCCAGCGCCAGCCGCAACAGACGTACAGGTAGCAAACGTTTGAGAGGACGCGATTGGGTGATTCCTGTGATACCAGCACCCAGAGCTCGCAGGACAGACAAAGAGAGCGAGAGAGAGAGAGAGCGGGTGAGAGACACAGACAGAGAAAACGCGCCCACGAAAGCGGGAGATTCAGGCTCGTGTATTGTCGACGGTTGCAGTACGGGCCAGACGCACGGACAGACAGACAGACGAAAAGCCCAGAAACTGACAGAACTGCCTTTAGTGCAGCTTGTAACAGAACCGGGACCAGGACCGGTTGGTGGCTTCGCGTTTTTTGTTGTGCTCGCGGGCGGCTAGGTTTTTTAAGTGTTCGTGAATCTTCACTCGCAGTGTCTCGGTGTTGATGTTGATTGTGCCCTTGGTGGTGGTCGTGGGCGGCACGATCCTGTTTTTGTGTGGTGTATTGCGGTTGGTGGCGCAGGCGGCGTTGCGAGGTGCCAACTACCACTGAGGTGCTACTACTTCCTGTACTCTACTGGAGGATCTAGATGGATTACCGCTGGCGGTTGGTGGTGCTTCGTTGTGCTTTGGCTCGCGGTGCTATGTGATTGATATACGCGTTTCTGACGAGCCGTTTGCTTCGGGACCGACGCTATCAATGCCGTGACGCTTCTGGACCAATAGAAGCGGGCAGATCCTAGCAACAACAACGAGAACAACAATAACAACGACAAAAACGACAACAACAATAACGACGACGACGACGACAACAACAACAACAACAACAACGGCAAAAACGACAACAACAATTACGACAACGACGACGACAACAACAACGGCGACAACAGCGACAAGGACGGCAACAACAACGATAACCACAACAATAAAAATCCTAATCGAAGAAAACAAGAATACGTATGCCGTCATTGTGCGGTTGTTGCTATCCGCGGCGTGTGTACTCGCCGGTCATCGACGCCGGTTAACTCCGTGGAAACGGCGGCGGACGACGGGCGGCATACTCAGCTGGGCAAACGGGCAGAGAGGCAGGCACTCTGTCAATCGGTCAGCGAATTCCTCATCTACCTCATGTTCTTTTCCTTCTACCTCTTCCTCTACTTCTTTTCCTTCTACCTCTTCCTCTATTTCTTTTCCTTCTCGTTCGCCTGCTCCTCCTCCTCCTCCTCCTCGTGCTTCCTCACCATTTGCATCAGCACCAACAAATCTCAGCCGTCGAATGGAGGCGGGAATCAGACGGCTTGTCACTTGCTCAACTACTGCTACATGCATGGCGCCTCGCATCCCCTTCATCAGCATCAGCATCCATCCAAGATTGCTATGCCCCTCGATCCTGTGCAGATTAAACTCGTTTCGTAAGCGTTCGTCGACCTTCACTCACCACTGCTGATGCTGCGGACACCGCCGCAGCAAGTGAAGCTGGCGGCTGATCCTTTCGCCAGCGAGCAGCCGGCCAGCCGTACGTTGGTTGCCGCCTCCCTATTGTGCACTAGATCTAGATGTATACACGTGTATATACGTATCGACATACATATATGATATGGTATACATATACATATGTCATATGAATGATCTCTGCGAGCCCCCCCCCCCCCCCCCTCTCAACAACAACAACAAAGACGACCACAACCCCTATCACTCGCCTGCTCTCGTTTCGTTCGTTCGGCTCGTTTTGCCCTGTGTTTTGGCAGCACTGCGTGAGCGTTCGATCGAGTGCCAAGCGTATTTAGCGTCGGAGGTTGTGCGTTGTTGTTATGCAGCGGTAGCAGCTGCAGTAGCAGCAGTGCTATCCAGATGCTAGGGGGTCGTGACCTCCCGACGAAACGAAACGACGGCATCGTTTGCTTGCGTCGACCACCACCACCACCACCACCACCTTCAGAGGATCACCACTATTTGTAAACGCCGTCAGTAAAGGCGCAAGGGCTTGCTTAGGGCCATCAGTTGTATTGCATTGACAATCGCGATTGTCTTGATTGATTCAGTGATCGCGATTGATTCAGTGAGCGGCGTTCACGACGCGAGCAGTCCGCGAGGAGGACGAAAGGGCCGAGTTCTAGCTACGACGACGAAACAAGCGAGTGGCTCTCGGCTACGAGAACGAAGGGGACGAGTGCTCTAGCTACGAGAACGAAGGGGACGAGTGCTCTAGCTACGAGAACGAAGGGGACGAGTGCTCTAGCTACGAGGTCCAAAGGGACGAGTACTAACTACGAGGACCAAAGGGACGAGTGCTAGCTGCGAGAACGAAAGGGGTCGAATACGACAGTAACGAGGACGAAGAGGACGAGTGCTAGCTGCGAGACCAAAGGGACGAGTAATAGTAGTTACTAACACGAAGGGGCGAGTACTAGCTACGAAGACGAAAGGAACGAGAGTGCTAAGTACGAGAACGAAAGGAACGAGTGCTAAGTACGAGAACGAAAGGAACGAGTACTGAGTACGGGAACGAAAGGGACGAGTACTGGCTACGAGGACGAAACGAGGACGAAATGTATGAGTACTAACTAGCTACGAGGACGAAAAGGACGAGTGCTCTAGCTACGAGGACGACGGCAGAGCGACAACGCTAGAACTGCGGGTGGCTGGTGTCGTTTGCGCGAGGTTGTTGTTGTTGCTGTTGTTGGTACACCAGCTTCCTGTTGAACCTGTTAGAACGGTGCTGGACGACTGCCTGACACGACACAACGTCTCTCGAAGAAAGCACAGAGATGCCCGGAACAGTAACATTGTAAGTTGTTAAGTTCAAAGTGATCGTTGTTGTTGTTGTTGTTATTGTTGTTGTTGTTGTTGCCGTAATGATGCGTCGTTTTCTCTAAAGCTATCTATCTCATGAAATTTCTGGCTTTCTCCTTCTTCCGGTGATGTCGCGAGATAGATCTGCACTATTCAGTGTGTTCCTTACTGAGATGATGTGGGGGATGTATATATATATAATATATATTAATATATTACCAATTAACAGTGGATGTGGCGTTGACCGACCAGTGCATGGTCGGCGTCTGTGTTGAGTAGGGAATTCTTCCCAGCACATTGAGGTGACGACAAAGGGGGCACGCAGGGTTGATGTTTGGTGCCTTCTGCCGCTATACTGCTGTGAGTCTGCGTAGCCTCTCGGTTAATAATAATAATAATAATAATAATAATAGATTGATGTAACATGCGACCCAGTAAGCATACATACAGAAGTTGTTCTTTTCATTTGCATTTTGACAATTTAGTATCGACGCCTGATGTACACTTGGGGCCACTTGCGCCTGGTGAACAAATGTGCGATTCACACATATTAGACGCGCGTCAATCGAAGCATTTGTCCTACTTATGTTGGTTACTCTATTCTAGGATATGGCTATGGAAAGGTGGGAGCTGTTTACATAGTAGACGTAAGATGAAGTTCGAGCACGAGGTGTACGGATTCTAAGAGAAGAATCGAAAGCTGTCATCTACGGGTCTGAGTTCACGTGTGTGCGAAGTCTTCGTTACTTCCGATCGCGTGCATGCAGCGTCATCTGTCTGTTTTTGTATCCCTGCGGGCCGGTAGGTGAGAAGTGATGATAAGAGCACAGTGAATGCAAATTTGCTTGCCTTAATTGGGGATGACAATTTTTAAATTTAACGCTGCGAAGCAATGAGGTGATGATTCCTTAGGGGCCTTACTGCGTTCATCCCGCCCATATTAATTGAAAGGTGTACGTGTTATACGTATTGCGTGCAGCTAGCTATTGTGTGTTCATTCATCAACAATCACTAGTGTCCGTTTTGTTCAGCGTGTTTTGTTCACTTCGACGGAAGAATCTACCTTAAGTTTACCGCTAATACCTGGAATGACCGCCTACAGCAGTTAGATTAGAGATTTTCGCTAAGATTCAGCTAAGGTCTAATTATTAAGATTAATATAGTACAACTGCGACTAGCCTAACTACTCTACTGAACTACCGAACCAGTGAGACAGCCGTTCAGTCGTTATATAGCGTTGAGAACGTGGAACAGACGCGCCTAAGGAAAGGGTAGCATTTTTTAAAGCTCCCTTCCCACACTCGCTGCACGTCAAGCGTCTCTCGTCGTCGTTTCATTGTATCATTGTTGTTTTTGACTAATTCTTTGCCAGCACGTTTTGTCGCCAACCCGCACGCAGATTAGGTGTTAATTGGCATACTTGTTTTTTCTTTTCTTTTTTACAACGGTCGTGATTACCGTTGTTGTTGCTGCTGTTGCTAGTGTTGCTACACGGCTCGAGTTGCGTGACAAGACCGGACGATATAATAAGATTTTAAATGCAGCGGCAATCTGACTCTAGGAAGATGTGTAGAATTACCTCTGCGCATGCTTAAATGACAAATTAGTCTCTTGACTGCCCTATAGGCATATTTGGCAATATGATTTTTTCAAGTATCTTACATTTTTGCATTCCTAGTCATTTCACTTCTGCAATAGCCTACAAATCTGCACATGCATATGCTTGTGGTTCTGTTATCTTAGGAGTCTGGAAGTAGTATATATATATATATATATATATATATATATATATATATATATATATATATATATGTGGTTCTCATTATCTCAGGACTCCTGAACCAATTAGTAAAGAAGCGCTCTCCTAGCAGAATCAGGCTCTTTATCTAAAATGGTTTACAGCTCTAGGAAATCCGCAGGAGGAGACACAATTGTACCAGCATTACTAATTAGGTGCAGACGCGCGAACCGCGGCATATCTATTTATATATTTATATATGGTATATAGGAGCTGGAAAAGTGTATACAATTTTGATACTAAAATAAAGATGATATGGGCCGGCGCGTTGCCATGGTGGATAGCTCATCGCCTAGGAGAGGCTCTAGAGCTCCTTCCGGTTAGCGCGGTGACAAAAATTGGTAGGCATTCTGCAGTATGCCAGTCGCTACTCACTGCAGCACTTTTTTCCATATCGTCCATTGCTACAATCTCACCCCTGATGAAGACGATGGCGACAACCCCCTTGCCTGCCGATCGTTGCCCCTGTACTTTTATGGCTGGAGGCGCTTCAACGCCCGGTCTCTGTGAGCTCTGGAACTTGAGTTGAGGTCACAAAAATGTACCCACGTCTCATCACCTGCGACGAGTCGACGAGAGAACAAAGAAGGCATCGTTGAATTTTCTTAGAAATCTGTTTGTGCCTTTGGTTTTTGTTCTATGACTTGGCGCTTGATTTTGCATCCGAGTCCAAGGTCTGAAGAAATGCATATTTCATGTTTGAGTTTTCGTCAACCGCTGCCTTAATACGAGCCACATTTCTAGCGTCCGTTGCAGTTTTTGGACTTCATCATTCACGGGATTCGTCCTACATATTGAAATGCTCAGCTTGGAACTTTCAATACCAACTATACATACGTGCCGGGGATGGGTTTTCATACACACTGCTTGACCGAAGCTCTTCGAAACACTCTTGTGCACTCAATCATTGTTGGAAGTTGTACAATTAAACAGTTCGCGTCCCGACTTATGGGGAGAACGTGCTCGTACTTTACTAAGCGAATTAATGCCTTCTGCCAGGTACCTCCGAGCAGGTGCAACGGTGTACGGCCTGCATTGTCACGCATGAAGATTAAGTTATCATCAACAGTCTTTGCATATGGCACGAGGTGGGTTGTAACGTCATGCGGGAGATCTTCATCAGTCATTTTTCACAATTCTTTATAGGCTCTTTCGCTGAGCAATGTGGCATTTCACCAGACAATGTGTTTGATATGAAACACCTGCAGATATAACGGAACCGAGCAAGATGGCTTAGTGGCAAAGGTTTTGCCTTGCATTCGGGAAGACTGGTTTCGAGACCCAGACCGGCCACTCTTTAATTGGCTTTTATGGTTCCCAATTTAGCAAGGTAAATGCCGGATTTGGATTAATTACATTTGAATTAAAATCAGCCATGGCATAAAAAACTGTGTCTTACGGAACAACTAAAAAAAATGACTAAACCTAGTTTGCATATCTGAATGTTTCCTAGTTCATTGCTTTCTAAGGTTGAGAAAAGGACATATAATTTCTGGTGTTTTAAAGCTAATTTTATTGTCAGTTAATATCTGTAGTAATTTTTACTGTAACCTACTCGTCTGAGCACAAAATATGCACAAAGTGAAGCGTGATTGGTTATGCAATTATGTATATATATATATATGTATATATATATATATATATATATATATATATATATATATATATATATATATATATATATATATATATATATATATAATATATATATATATATATATAGCGTTCTGTATCTATAGCGTCAACATCGCTATGCGTCAGTTGACTATCCTTATTATACAATCCTGCATACATGATGTATACAAAAACATACACAGGGTATCGCCGGTTCGATCCCTGATGTTGAGCGAATTTTCTCTGAGCCGTGCTCGTTGACAATAGATGATAAACCATATACCGCCGAAAGTCAGCGGTTATGCTGCCATAGGAACTGAACGAAAAACTCTAGAGTGTTGAGCATATCCGTTTATGCTGCCACTCTAAGCGCTTGATATAGAAGGGTCATATGTGTAGTTATATATATATATATATATATATATATATATATGTAGTAGTCTACTATACATGGTAGTCTTTTTATTACTTACGTCATTAATCTAAATTGCTTGACTACGACTTTTTTACTCGTGTTTATTATTTTTGCGGGATTTATTATCATTCTTATTGATGTTATCATTATCATTATAATTGCTTTCACGATTAAGTCACTGTTAATATTTTAAGCGCACCGCAATAAAAGCATCATAAACGTCGTAAACGAGCGGCATGCAGGACACAGCGAGGGAGCGCAGCATTCCTTTTCGGCGGCCATTTTTAATAGCATTATTATTATTATTACAGGCTTAACCAGGCTACCGGAAGAGTGATTGCAGGCCGGTTGACGCCGGCGTGCTCACTACGACGCTCAGTCCCAGCAGCTGCTACTTTGTTGTTGTTGCGTGTTGTTTGTTGTGTGTTGTTGTTGTTGCTGTTGTTGTTGTCGTCAACCGTCTAGCTCAGTTTGTGCGCACTTGTGTACGCCTGAATATAACTGTGTTAGTATGTGAATGCCTCCGTTTTTATGACATTTGTCCTCTTTGTGTCGTCGGCTTGCCCTACCAAGGACGCTCGATGTACTGCTATGAGTTGACAGGAACTTATTGCCGTTTGATGGCGGCAGTGCATGCCCGCCTTAAATAATAAATTAAATAATCGTTTACACCTACTCATTGGAGCCGGATTTTTGAGGCGTTTCCTACAGTCGTCTGTTAGGTTTAATCAATTTGAAATGTTCTTTCTTTTAATATGCCTATTTTTACAACAAAGGAAATCTGAAAGGCAAACCGATATTAGCATGAGTTCTTCTTGTGTGTCTAATGAAAAAACCGAAGCAGGTTGCTGGACCGGAATGGGCACACATTTAGCTAGACACCCCGTAGACGCAGCTACTTATATATATGTATATATATATATATTATATATATATATATATATATATATATATATATATATATATATATATATATATATATAATATATATATATATATATACGTATATATATATATATATATATATATATATATATATATATATATATATATTATGGACCGACATAGCCCGCCGGCAAATTTATTTGTCCATGTTGTCTGTTATCACAATGTGTCACTTAACGAACTGAATATATATATATATATAAAAATGTAATACCAATTATTTTCGTACGACGTAAGCGAATTGTGCTACGTTACGTAGTTGCCGAGTAACTAAGCTTTTTCGACAATCATAGTTGTTACGTTTACGGTGAAGCTTTCACGTTCATAAAAGTAATTTTTGCCAGGACGTTTCCGCGCCCTTCTTCGATTTGGGAAAAAATATTTTCGTGCCGAGTTCTACCAGATCTCAAAATATATACCTAACGTTATTATACGCCCTTGCTGACGCAGGCCATGAATGCTAGCAAGTATGCATGCCATCACTTTCGATATGGCTGTCGAAAAAGTTTACTCGGCAACTACGCAACGCAGCACGATCACTATAGTAGTAGTAGTAAAATGGCAAAATTACGGTTCTGATATATATATATATATATATATATATATATATATATCGAGTGCTTCACCAGCGGATCAGCTCCGTGCGTTTCCCGCCGAATCGATAAAACCTACTTCTTGAAAGCGCCTGCTGGTGCGACTTTGGTTATTGTCTTCATTCTGGAAGTCTTCCAACGTTTTTTCTTCGCACTTGTTCCGCCGTTTCGTTTGTTTTGTCTTTGGAGTTCTTGTTGTTCCGTTTTATACATGCATATTGTGAGTACCATTATCGACCGACCACCGCGACGTAAGCTTGCCGAGAAGACAGACGTCTTTTCCCGCTTTGTTTCGGGTTGTCATCTGACCGCTCCGCTCCGGCTACTGTATTTCGGGGTCGACTGCAGGGTTAAGCCGACCAACCTTAAGCTGTCGGTGTCGGCTCCCCCCCCCCCCTCTCTACACACTTCAACTCCCCTCTCTACACACCCCAACCCCCCTCTCTACACACCCCAACCCCCCTCTCTTCCCCCCTCTCTCTCTCCCCTCTCTCTCACGCGCATACACACACATCTGTTTTCTGCCCGTATCTAGTCATCATAGAGTTTACTGTTGATCTTTCGTAGACCTTTCTTTCCTTCGTAAGGGCGCACCGGCGCGCGCAGCACTATATCATTCATTCATCAGGATCCACAGCTGCCATATTGTGATTGGAGTCGCCTTTTTGACGTCTTGTTTCGTTGTCGTTGTCGTCGTCGTCATCTCCTGAGCGTCGTCTTTCTGTCATTCATACGCTCTGCACGTCTGCTGTGTGTTGTGTGACGGTCGGCCACGCGCGTCCGACACTGGCGCTTCATTTCACATTGTGCGCAACGCTGTTTTTGTTGGTGTCGGCGTTCTGCTTGTTGTTGGTGTTGGCGTTCTGCTTGTTGTTGTCGTTAGCATTTACGTTGTTGCTGTTGTTAACGCGTTGTTGTTGTTGTCGTGGTCGCTGTTGCTTCAGTCGCGAATTCCGCTGTCGGTTTTCTTATCATCGCACTCGTTTTCGACATCATTGAAGACTGGCTAACGGGCGGGAATCGACCGTTAGGGAGGGCACATCACATCGTTAAGGCAGCACTAGACATACGTAGAAGACCTATGACGATGCATGCATTCGCATCATGTCAGAGGAAAGTAACACAGACAGACAGACAGGAAGACAGCGACGAAAGCCACGATCATTAACGGCGAATAGAGAAAAAGCCGCGGACTCTGATGATGAACGGCAGAAGCGGATGGAGGCGGCCGCGCCAGAAACAGCAGCAGCAATAGCAGCAGCAACAGCACAACAATAACAACAAGAACAACAACAGAAGCCTGTCAGCTGTCATGTCGTCGTTGTTGACACTGTTGTTGTTGTTGTTGTTGCTGTTTTCGGTTATGATGTTGCTGTTAGATGTGATGTTGATGTTGTTGTTGGTGTCGTTGTTTTGAGCCGAAGATGGGCGTCTAATTATCGTGACATTTTCCCTTAAGTTTCGTTAGTAGAAATATAATCCAAGCACCCCCGCAATCTACGCATCCGTCTAACTCGGCCACATATCACAACTACAGTAGACACACGCTAAATTGTTGCTGATAAACGAGTCGCATGTTTGCCGCTGCTACTTGTTCGAAAAGCAACAGAAGAAAATAACGCCAGGGATTGATCTGTAAACGCGTAACCAGTTCAGCTTAATATATGGTTTTATTTCATTTTGAAGTTACAGTGGAATATAAATATAAGTAACCAGTTATCGTAATATATCGTATACCAGTTACGCGTAACCAGTTATCACAGAGCAGGGCGGACCGCTGTATTTATTGGCTCGCCAACAGGGAGAAAAGGCAGGGTCAGTCAGGTGTCAGTAGACTGCTGGTGCATCATTGGCACATCACTGACAGTTTATTTTTGTTGTTGTTGTTGTTGTTGTTGTTGTCGTTATTGGTAAATATATTGGTATCGCTGTCGTTGTTGACAATATTGCTTTGGTTGTTGTGTTTTGTTGTTGTTATTGTTGAAAATGTTGGCGTTTTTCTTGGTGACAATATTGTTGCTGTTGGTGCCGATGTTGTTGTTGTTGTTGTTGTTGTTGTTGTTGTTGTTGTCGTTATTGTTGTTGTTGTTGATGATGATGATGATGATGATATTGTTGTTGTGATTTGTTGTAGTTAACGATGTTAGTATTGTTGCTGTAGACGGTGTGGGCGCCGTTGTTGTTATTGTTCGCAATCTCTATCTCGACTCTTGTGCGACTATATGCATTGTTGTAGTTTTTGTTGCGGATGCGATGATGGTTGTGGTTATTGCTGCTGCTGTTGTTGTTGTTGTTGCTGCCATTGTGTTCCCCTGCCGTGTACCTAGTGCAGGACAGTATTACCCTTTTTTGATGTCCGTTTAGCGGTTCATCATTGAACATCGCGCCAGAAAGCCGCCGTCATCGGCAGCAGCGACGTTTGTCATGTGGATATGACGGACAGTTATGAAGCGCATTTGCTAGTCGTTTGGAAGGGGCAATTCCGGCAACCTTACTGACCGAAAGTGCTACTCCACGCTGCTTATAACTTTTTATATTTTTAACATATATATATATATATATATATATATATATATATATAGGTTTTTCTTTTTAAAAGAAATGCCTACCTGTGATGTCTTTGTTTCTGTAGCAAAATGCAATGCCCGCTAGTGACTCAAGCTCGTGCTTCTCTTGCTGACGTCTACAACGACCGACAAAAATGAAGTCGTGAAAAAGCCATGAAATCCTGGGCCGGGATGCAAAACCTCCGTTTTGTTTATGGAGACCATCTACGAAGCGAGGGTGACCAACTCGACTTTCCGTTGGTGTTTTTGTATATTTTGTAGTTGTTGTCGTTGTTGTTTTCGTGTTGTTGCTGTTGGCGTGCATATTGTTGCTGGCATTGCTATTCTTTGTGCTTCTGTTATCGTCCCAGGTGGAACCAAGGAAAGCAATACAGTAAAGTAGAGTAAATCAAGTAACAGGCAAGGAATAGACCACAAACTCAATCAGCTATGACTGTCTTATATAAATCATATTCGAAGAAAGGTTTATATATAGAGAAACAGAGAATAGAGAGGAAACCTTGATATATTATTTTATGATAGTGCTCTTCATTTGATTTTTATGTTTAAAAGGTGTTCTTGTGCGCGCGTGTGTTGTGCTGTTGAAGGACTCTTATCACAATCGCTGTACGTTTTTCTTCGGCTACCTGTTAGGCGAGCGCAGCCTTCTTGCTCTTCTTCCTTCTTTGGTTGGTCGAAGTATCTTGCCTGTTTGATAACTACGTCCAGCGCACTTGAGTCGTATGCAATGGTCGCTGAGTAAACGATGACGTATGCGACCTGCCTGGTACGTGCGCGAGCCGTCGAAGCCGTCGTTTGATGATCGAACCTCTAGGTTTCGTTGCGTTTTTTGTAGATTTTCACGACCAGGTTACTACTACTACTACCTGACTGTAGCCACTGCTTATTGTATAACTAAGTCACGCACATACTACACTCCCATGTGAAAGAATCTCCTTGTGAGTGCATACTCAAGTAGAATCGTATTCGATGACAAGCTATCGCTGCTTTAAAATACTTTATTCACACTTCATCTTGGTCGTCCACCCGCAAACCCGCATGTGGCTAAGTCGTCGCTAGTGGCGTTGTTGTTTTTTTTAAGCAGATTGTGCAATCAACGAGCCGGTGGGCCTGTCAATTATACGCGAGGTATAAACACGACAATTTAATTGAACGCCGCTAAACTGCCAATTCACTCGCGCTTAGTTACGATCGTAACCTCTCGTATCTCACACAATATGCTTCCACATTTGCTTCTACTACTATGACTAGGACAGCGATTAGGCTGTTTTTGATTCGTCTGCGAATACGGATAGGCGTACACTAGTAGGGCGCCGAGTGACGAGAGAGAGCAAAAGATGCACTCGCACACGAGTGAGTCAGACAATCATCTAGTCGTTGCATATAGAGGAGTACAGTGAAGGTTTCTACCTATCCTGCCTTCGGTGTGTAGCGCGGCTGCCGTCGCGATTGTCGCCCTGTCGAGGGCCAGGCTTGTAGTGGGTGGCCCCGGTTTTCGAGGTCCGTAGAAAGAGGAACCGGTCCTCGCCGCCAAGAGAGAGGCCCTGATGTTCGCGGCTTATAGAGTGAGGCTCCGGTACCCGTGGCCTGCTAAGAGGGGTCCCGGTACTTGCGGCCTACAGAGGGAGGCCTCAGCATTTACGTTCTGTAAAGAGAGGACCCGGTAATCGTGGCATGTAGAGGGAGGCCCTGGTACTACTCGCAGTCTACAAAGAGGGCAGCACTCGCGGCCTGCAAAGGGAGGCCCCGGTAATTGCGACAGGTTGAAGGAGGCCCCAGTAATTGCGACAGGTTGAAGGAGGCCCCGGTATTCGCGGCGTGCAAGGGGCCAGTACTCGCGACCTGCAGAGAGGTGGGGGAGGGGGCGGTACTCGCGGTCTGTAAAAAGAGGTCCCGGTCCTCGCAGGCGCAGGAGAGGAGGGGCTCCGGTTCTTGCGGCATGTAGAGGAAACCTCGGCCATCACGGCCAGTGGGAAAAGGGGGCCCCGGAGATCATCCGCGCTCGTGTACGGAGGCTCACTTCATCGTGGCTTGTAAAGGGAATGTCATTCGGCCATCATGGTTTGCCGGAGCACGGTGGCGGCAACATTGGCGACGGGCACTCGAAGCGACCACGTGTCCTGCTTTCATCTTGACCTGCACTTCCCCCCGCCCCTTGGCCGCCTCTTGGAATAGGGCGTTGACTGGGCGAAACACTTGTAGCCGGTAGTGCTAGCACATGCCCGCACGCCACAACACTGTCCATCTGTCCATGCATGCCTGAATTTGTTCCAGTCACTCGCTTGCCGACTCGCCCGCCCACTCCACTTGGTCATCTATATTTGTCGCTCTCAGGTCCTGTTAGGACCTGCCGCGGTCATCGGCCTGTTGCCGCTGCGCTTGACAGTCCTGCTGAGTACTGTTGGGTGTAGAGACGGGAAGGCGGCACACACTCACTCATCTTCAATAAGGCATTTCACTACTGAATCCACTCAACTATGATCGCACCCCATTAGTCGCGCGAGATGTCGCAACGACAAATTACGCGAATGCATTGATAGGTCGCCGGCCTGTCTGCCGAAGGACACCGTTGTGTTTGCTGTTCGATAGAACGTTATGATGTTGTTTGACACGCAACACGTTTTGTTCAATAGGTGTCAACTCGTCGATACATGAACTCGTGCAACACCTACGCAGGGCAAACTGGTACAAACAGGAGACAGAGTATGACGCGTCTGGTTTGTCGAGATTGTCGTAACTAACGACGACCTTGATAAGCGATCTCGGTATTAGCTACACCTCGGGGATCCCGCAACCGGAAAGCGATCGTTCTCGAAGAAAAATATTGTTTTACATGCGGCAATGACAAAGTGTAAACGAAGACAAATAATATAGTCAGAGAGTTACCGAGCATGCTACATGGGTTAATTAATTTGTGCAACAACCTACGGCTCAATACGGAGTGTCGGTATATATTTAAATATACATTTAGCAACCATGACTACCATTTTTCTGTTTCTCTTCCTGTCTGAAGAAGCTCTCTGCTGGGCTTTCTCTCTTCTGTTCGTGTTCGTAGATTGTCTGATCAGTGTGTTCAGCGATTCTGCCCATCAGAGCGTATCAAGATAGATCCAAAGTAGGTCAGCAAGCATCACATGCTGTGGTAACGATGATGGAATGTCTACCGACAGCGAAGAAGATGACGCCTACTCAGGTCAATGGCTGGATAACGAGCAAAGAAACGAAAATAAACGGGGACAAAGTCCTTAGCGTCAGTGCAGAGGCCACGTTGGAGGGCAGTAGCTCTAATTTTTCCCTCTCGTCACCTTCTTCTCAAGCGGTCTCCTTGTGGATGGAGACTGTTTAAAAATGCCTCTCATAGGAAGGGCTCTATAAAAAAAACCTGCGAAGAAAAACGATCGATAATGAAAATGTTTGAAAGATTCCACCCGCCGCCGTCCACCAGGTCAGCAGACCTTTGGAACTACTCTATTGAGAAATTGTTACCTTGCCACATAATATCTTGGCAAGGCGTTGCTCACTAGAACCTGAAAGCCGTTTGCAGATTTTTCGTTAGAGACACCGAGGTACTCCTACTCGAATCTGGGAGAGCCCGTTTTTGTTTTGTTTACGTAGCGGCCTTTATATTCAATATAAAGCAATGATGAATATGGGATATTAGATCAGTAAACTAGTCCAAAATGTTCTAATTGATTAGGCCGCGCCGACGTCTTTATGGTAATGACTGCCGCATATGTTGTTAAGTGTGACAGAGTTATTATCGTCACACTTGCCACCAGCAACAACAATGACAGCAACGTATGTCGACAAGACAAGATGAAGGCTAATCGTGACTGCGATTCTTCGTGCAGTTGTGATGAGCAACAAAGCCATTGAGTACTATCGAGGCAACAATAGTCTTCCGCTCAGCATCGGTAACGCGGGTCTTCAACACTTATAGATACGTGTCAGTCCATAACGGCAACCCGCTCTTTGAAGAACAACATAAGAGCGTAGCACTCATGCGAACATGACCTCTTCTACCTAATTCTATTTTTGACTTAGAATGCCATTCGTTAGTAGGGTCGTCGGATGCCACGCGGGAGCCAATTCGATATTAATGTTTTTATTTTAAATGATTGATTTAGTTATATAACTTTTTTTATGTTAGCACTTTGGAGTGAACAATTGTCTCCGCGCGAACGTGTAGTCACGGGTTCTCTAACCCAGGGTTAGCCCAGTTCGACAAAGTGCCCCGAACAGATGCTGCGCTCCCTCGTTGAATGTCGAGAGACAGTCTCTGACGCAAAAACTCCGATGCTCTCGAGTCTTCCGTGGAAAGGTTAAGGCTTCTGCCCACGCGCTGAATCAACTTCAGTGTAAGCGGTCCTGGGCCTCCCATTGCTTCAAAAGCTAACGGACAAAATAGGTGCGGATAACCAACGCCAGAGTATTTTTTACAATTTGTTAGCCTCTGCTAACCTGGACGCATGACCTGCCTGGCTCGCCCCTGCACCGAACATCGAAGGGACTAATGAGTCGGTTACAGTTGCGTCCCAAACAAGCATGCGGTCACACTCAAAGGGGGTTAAAGTAAGGCCGTCAGGCCTTTTTCCGTCGTCTCTGGATAGGCCCAGAGGTTCTAGTATACACAGAACGCCAGCAGACCTATATGCTCGACTGAAAGTAAACTTGAAGTAAAAACTCGTTTGTTTTTATTTTTGTTGTTGTTCTTGTTGTTATAATTGTTGTTGTTGCTATTGCTGCTGCTATTACTATGGTCGAATGTTTTTTGTTTGTGTGATGAATAGCCTAATCGCATTTAGAATTGCTATTTGCTCCAATATGATGATTACTATTAATTGCCTTCTTGCTGTTCCTCTACAAACTGCTCTCACCATAGTGTTGTTGCCGTATTTCAGAGCAATAGTCTGATTGTGAAATGAAAGCGTCTCGTCTCTTTGTTTGCTTATTAGAAAACGCGTTGGGTCATCTGAAAAATGTCCAGACTCATTCAGGTCGAGCTGGGTGGGAGGCGGGTTTTGCCCCAATCGTGCTAGGTCGCCAGAGGGCTCTAGCTGTAGGGCGTGAAATCATGCCATGTAAAGCCACACGCAAGATTCGGAAATGCCACATGTGTTTGCTTTCTGGACGGACGCGTGGGATGAGACGCCGAAATAGACAGGGACACCGAGCAGGGTTCCAGCTGTATCCACGCGTTTATGATTTTCCATCTGTGCTTCTCTTTAACCGTGCACTGTTTTTATGGATATCTTCCTCTTCCCGATAACCTGTTTATTCCTCTCTCTCTCGCTCTCTCTTTCTCTCTATTTCTTGCGCTGCGCCTACTGCCACGCGCTTCCGGTCACCTACATATTAAATTGCTCTTCAACGACAGCAGATTGCCTTAAGAGACGATTCAATATTGTTGCCGTTTGTTGTTGATGTTGTTGTCCATGTGTGATGTCCATTATGTTGGCATCATCACTAACTAGCCGCCTGCTACCTATACGACCTGTGACGTCGACGCGCTCAAAAACGGGCATATGAGCCTACGTATCCCCGATTCTTGGGAATGTTTGTTCGTTCGTTCAGCACATCCGGAAGCGCCCACATTCATCACTGACATAGCACTGGGTCGGTGACGCTCCGTTCCGTCAGCTCTTAGGTCCATCTGTGTGGATGGATGAATTGGGGGACAATCAGCTCTATTCCAAACATGTGGATGAACAACCAGCTCTATTCCAAACATATGGAACGTCATCTCGACCGCCTGCCAGTCTCGGTCCCGTACAGGCAAGACAGACGATCCATGCGTCGATAAGCCTACGCATAGCGCGGAAGAATCTTGTGCTTGCTGTAGCTTGCGCCAAACCACGCAGCCAACAGCCATTCAAACAACGACAACAACAACAACAACGCCTATAACAACAACAATAACAACAACAACAGCAACAATAGGAATAACAAAGTTGACATAGTGATAGTAGTCGTAACAACACACCAAGAGTGGCAACGGTAGTCAAAGTAGAAGTCGCAGTAGGTGGAGGCAATCGTAGAGGCAATCACCAACGCAATTGTCACAGTAGCGGCGAACAGTAGCCGATAACCGACTATGTATAACCGGCTATACAGCAGATGGTGGGCTATCATCTCGGCAGTGGAGACGAGGACGACGACGACAACAACAACAACAACAACAACGACAGCAATAGCAATAACAACAACAACAACAGCAATAACAACAACAACAACAACAACAACAACAATAACAACAACGCGACGACGACGTCGACGACGACTATGCCGGTAATGGTGGGCAAGGGGGGACATTACTGTACGCGGAGGATATGAAATGCATGTGCGGGAATAGACGACCGTGTCGCCGTCTCCAGGTACAAGACCGTCGCTCCCCTTACAGGCGAGAGAGAGAAGCAGACAGTCGCTTAACTCCTTGGTCAGCCTCTGCTAGGCTGAGTGGGTAAACATGGACTGGCTTGTGGTCGGGCTTTGGGACCAAGCTACTCCACCGTACTCGTTCGTACTCGGCAGGCTCGCAAGCAGGCAGACAGACAGGGGCGGCGGGTCATCGTAATCTCCGTAATAAGGATGTGGTAGTTTCCCATCCGCCGCCATCCTTGTTGTTGTTGTTGTTACTACTACCACCACTACTGCTGTTGTTGCTGACCTCTTCGTTGTTGTTGTTGCGGGTATCGCCGCCGACGCGACTGCTATCTTCATCAGCCACTTTACCAAGGAATCGGGGACGACGGAAAACTGTGCAAGACAACGACGGTAACCATGACGACGACGACAACAACTACAACAACTGCAATAAAGACAACAACAGCAGCAACGGCGGGTTCGTTGTTTTTGAACGTGGGTGCTGTTGGTCCTACTGCCACCACGCTCCTCAAGAAAACTCCGAGAGCGTCACCGTCAGATGGTTGTGTTGATATTTGCTTTACGGCGACCCTTACTACTACTACTACTACTACAGTTAGGGTTGTTGTTACCGCTGTTGCTACGGCAGCTATTGTTGATGTTGCTCTCAGCGCTCTATTACTGCGGGTGTTCCTGCTGCTGCTGCTGCTGCTGCTGCTAAGTAGATGAAAGCGAAGCTGACCGACCACGAGCGACCCTTGTCATCAATTGGCGACTGGTGTCAGGGACGGGAGGTCGATCTCATTGTTGTAGCGACATAACGGCCTCTGTCGGTGTCACCACTGTCATTGTCAAAGGGGGAGCAAGTAAAAGAAAAAGAAGAAACAAGAAGAAAAAGAAGAAGAGGAAAACGAAGAAACGATGGATGTGTGCGTACAGATCACAAGCTCCGCCTACCTACGGGACATGGTCAGGGGCAGCTGAACTCTGACAGCCGCCCGAAGGTCAAGTGATACCGTTTCACCGCTCGTCCAGTTACCGGAGTGACAGCCAGTGTCCTCTGGACACTGGCTCGTGCTGAGGACCACGAGAACGCGAACAGCAACGACAACAACCCCCGAGAATGAGGATGATGATGGTGATGATGCTGATGCTAAGGAGACTAGTGCTATTATTGACACTCTTGAGGTCGTCGTCGTCGTCGTCGTTGTAGTGTTTGAAGAATGCTGGTGAAGTTGTTGTTGTTGTGTTGTGACAATCTTGCTTGTTTGCGACAATTGGCTCCAATTGGCGTCCTGGCGGCGCACACGTGCCAGCAAAACATCGAAGCGTCGAAAAACTTCGACCTGTCCAGGAACCACGGCTTCATTTGGCTTCAATCCTGGCTATCCTCGGACTTCGGAGCCTATAACTGTCGCTTACCTGCTTGCCCCGGACGCTGCTCCTAGACCACCTACAGGTGCAGGGAAAGCAGAAGAGAGGTCAAACTGTTTTTGCGACTTCACCTGACAACGCGTTTCGAGTTCAGTACGCTGCGTTGCTGACCTTCGAAAGCACGATGCTCGAGCGTTTTCTGCAACAAGCTCAGGCCCAACGTGCGCCCTTAGTGAGGCCGCGTTCGGCGACGATGACCTCCAGCCCACTGTGTCGCTACGTGCATCGGAGAAGGTGACTGAGCCATCGGAGCTATCGGCTCTCCTAGCGTTGTCTGGTTGTTTGTTTTCGTATTGTGATCTATGCGAGCGGAGGCTATTGGCACGTGACAAAGTCGAGCAGTCACAAAGAATAATAGAGTCCTTCTTTACTCTAGACTTCATCTACTTCAATCGCAAAATCGAACCATTTTTGTTTGGATAGTAGTCGTTGATTCATACTCAGTCGTTGATTCATAAAGTGCAACATGAATCGTGTGTATTCAGTACCACTGTTAGTCGTACGTTTATATATATATACATATATATATATATATATACATGTACCCTGTGCAGTTAAAGGTCCATGTCCTGTATGTGTGATTACATCACACATACAGGACATGGACCTTTAACTGCACAGGGGATGTTTAAAGTTCTTTATTGTTTTGCCTATACATAGAACATAACATACTCGGTCTCATGGTCGAACTTAAGTTGCTTAGCTAATGTATTTACTCACAACGGTACTTCTGCGTTGCTGAACAGTGATAGTGCCATTGATGGATATAGTTACCTCAATAAATATCGATATATCGTATATCGAGGTCGAGTAGATTTCCCGCTTATCAGCTCCTCGTATTACGTGACGGCAAATCATGTTTATATATGGATCAGTGTGTGGGTTGGCCTGGTGTGTTTGGCAGGCATACAACATAATCCTAAGGCGTACAAAGGCTGCTGCATAGTAGACCGCCTCTTGGACAACCGCCTGGATTGCCCAGGTCCCGTGGACTTTTGTAGACTTGACCTTTTTGCAACCCTATGTTTAGATGCTTAGTTCATTTTCTCCAGCTGGACAGCGGGTGTAAAACATGCGTTTGCTATCACTCTCTGATAATCGGCACTTCATGATATTGTACCCACATAGTTTCTGTCTTTCCTTTATACCTTTCTATTGGCATATATTACTAAGTATCATATAATAAGAAATATAGAGGAAGTGGAAGTGTCATGTTTAGAGTCTTGTTTACAATTCTTATATATATATATATATATATATATATATATATATATATATATATATATATTGTGTTATACTTCACTAGGAAAAGGGCAATTCTTAAGCTTTGATTCGTTTGAGATAACTGTCTTAAGACGACGCACAATTGGTACACCTTATTGCACGTACTGATATGAAACCATTTTGTATCATCACTCGTTGTCTGTTAGGCTATGTCAAGTAGGGTTATTTCGATTGCATTGTGGCGATACTTTATTCAAAATCCCGACTCGAATTGAGATTTTATTTTTACTTATTTATATCTATGTAGATCGGGGCGACAGCATGCTGCAAGCGACACTATTTGCTTTGCTGTCGAGTGGCGCACACCCGCCGGAAATAGCAGATTGCATTAGCCAGCCCACTAAGGCCCAGTCGGGCCCCTGTTCTTCCTCTAAAGCGTGTTTGCTGAATAGCAAAATTGTGATGATTTCCCAAGTTAGCGCTCATCAACCACAGTTGGTTAGCGCCGTTTAACGATATGCTCACTCTCGTAGTGAGCTAGCCGATAATCGAGCGAGTTAACCGTGATTGAAGGCACGTGCGACTTAGTTTTTTTTCGAGTGTATTCATGCGTTTTTAAGATTTCAACGACGGCTACTTTTACCGTTCTGCGGATCGTCCATAAACAGTTGTAGGAATAGCTTTTCGTCTCTGCTCGTCGAGCTTACGTGAAAACAGTTACTGCCTACTGTAAATGGCAGCGATAACAGGTAAATCTATTTGTTAGACGGTTGTTAGATTAAGAGGTTAAGCGTTTGCTGCAAACAGTCGAATGCGAACCGATTAGCAACAGCGGAAGCCGCTATGGCCTGCGGTATTACATCAAGTTCAGTTTGTGTGAAAGCGGTCTTCATTATTATTAATATATTATTATAATTACATGTTAAAAAATGTTACAGTTGTGAGGTCTGGACGAATTATTGTAAATCCTTTAAAGAATTGCTTCACTCCATGGCGCCCAAAATAGATGCCGCGTTCTTTCTACAAACGGCCAAAGACAACGCTTGCCTCAAAAATTGACTCTCTCTTCGGTCGCTCGTGACCTCGTTATTATTATTATTTGTTATATGCTATAATTTAAACAATACTTTACAGTGGGACTTCCTTAAGGGGAGTTGCTGAAGTGTTTGCACCTGCAGGGGAGACTTAGATAGAGTTTATTGAGCGTAAACTGGCAAATATGTTAAAATGCAATAGTTTCGCGTCAAGAAAAATGAAGGTCTTAGTTCAACGACTGATGTAGAGCAGTGAAAAGTGCAAACATGCTTACCAGATAATATGTACGAGGAAAACTGGAAGTGAGATCTGCTACAAGAAGCGGAGCAACGACCTCATATGTGGCTAAAACAAAAAGAAAACGGCAGTGCCCAATGGAATCTGCGCGTCTGATTGAGCACCTCACTAGTGTCCAGCAAGAAGACGAAACTAATCCAAAAGAAGTAATATTATACAATGGGTCTTAGGACAAAGGTACAGAATCCGTGCGGGAATGGGTAGTTCGTGCAGTAACAATCGAAGACGTTGTGAGGGCAATTGAAAGGGCACCTAGGGGCAAATTGGAGAGACTTTGATTATATGGAGATTGTATACGAGATAAGGCTTAACATTAACTGGCAAACTGCAGTAGCAGTTAAACTTCGAAGGTGATTGATTGGCAAAAGAGGTCGTCGAGCCTAGAGGTACTGTACTATATTTTGCGAATAAATTTACTTATTTGGGGGATAATTATGACGTCGAATAGCGGTTTCCGAAAATATATAAACAGCCGAGTGAAAAAGCAATTCGAGCGGCATCAATAAACAAATCGGCGAGCGTTCTCAATACACAACACTTCCGCCCTTTTCAAGGTTTAAGTACAACCAACCGCTACACTCAGTATATCACTCATATGGGAGAAATTAGGAGAGGCAGATTTACATTTACTGGATAGAGTTAGATTTTTTCACGAAACTAGTTTTGGGGTTAGTTAAGACTTGTACGAATAGAACAGTGTATACATCAGAGGAGAGGACTCTAATGACAAAGTCACGATGAGGTTTATATAGAATGAGAGCGTTTGGTTCTACACTATGAAGTAAACGGGGAATTTTACTTAGGGAATCTACAAATTAAACATAGAAATTAAAAGGAATTCAACATAGAAATATACACTACAGTAGCGATGAGAAGCACAGCTTGGCGAGCAGCCGGAAATCTAAAAGTAGACATATAGCTACGGTGTTTGCAGTCCATAGGTTTTCATCAGGTGTTATGCTGCACGAAAGGGGGTCCACAATTCTTAGAAGTCTTATGGGCGCGCGAGGTGCTTAGGCCAGTGTGACAGATACCGCGTCACAGCATGTAGAGCAGTGTGTGCGTTCCCACGACTTATGAGATCGGAGTTTGAGGGCATCTTCGGACCTCACCACACTGTTCCGCCTACTTGTTTTGTTTTTGTATATTACTGGTTTGTATGCATATTGGTGATATTATCGATCATTCGTTTGCTAACCAACACCGTAGAACAACACCATTTGCTTGCAGATGTAAACTATTTGCCTGTTCCTTTCACGTTTAAGTATTCGAAGAATGCCGTCGAGTGTGTGTTACCTTTGCTTATGTGCAAATGAATGAGTGATTCATATATCCTGCGATGTCCTGCGTTATTCCATGTCTAAATCATTCATTGTATTTGATCATGAAGCGCATGACGATATCTACCTTAAGTCTTGCTTTATTTTTATGAGGGTGAGTTTTTATCTCAATTGGTACCCCTATATGTCTGAGGTGGGGCCATCGCTCAACTTTGCAATTGTGTATACAAATGCATAACTAACACGAGTGTTGTTTGCTTGCGAATTGTTGTTGCTGTTGTTTTCACGTTCTCGCAGCTTTGTCGGCATCGACCCGTCTGGTGTGAGCCCACTCGACCCGTCCGAAGTGGCGGGTGTCTCTGGCGTCCCTGGTGGTTCTTCTGATGGACGACGAGGATTGATAGCTCCCGGGCCGAAGGTGATGCCGATCCCACCAACGCCTCGGTCTGTCTCGATGATTCTTTCCGCCGAAGTCGTCCGAATCGATTGGCGACAGCACCGACGAACGTAAGTGTATCATGATTACCATTGATCTACGCGCAATTCGATGTATATATATATATATACTGTGTTGTTAACAATTTAATTGTAGTGTAGAACCCGTGTCCCTATAGCAGGTCAGCTTGTAAGTTCAACAAAGCCTGTTGGTCGTTACGAGTATACAGTTGGATTCCGCAGAAATATGACCGTAGACTTCCCCTTTTCTTCCTTGAGTGTGGTTCTGGTTGAGTATTGTTCTGCTGCTGCAGCGATCATGCTCGGCTGGGGAAAGCCCAATTTGAGCGCTTTATGGAATGACTAAATGTAGAGGAGAAATATTGACAACTATATTGTTGGCTTCGATTAGCCAGCAGTACTAAGCCTGGGACACTCATCTTTGATTTGTGCTCGTACCGACCGTATTCACTATATCGACTTTATTGCGTTTACCGGAACTTAAAGTAATTACACTTAGGCTAAAGGACTATTGTATGACAGAGTTCATACCACGTGTTGATGCGATCGATCCTTGAGTCTCTTGAGAATGAGTTTCTGGCTTCGAGCAAAACGTTTCAATTATCGGTAAATTCAGTTAGCAAGTTAAATTCAACTCCTCAGGGAAATACATCGATTTTTCACACTAACACAGCAGACACTGATTTTATTTGCCATTACGCAGCCAAGCCAGTCAGCTCTACCTCCCTAGTTGACCGTATACAACAGATCTATGAACTACTAGTAAACAATTTTTTCTCGACCGGTTAACGTGTTATACTGGTTGGAGAAAATTTTGTGCGTTCCTTAGCGATCGCAACTTCAGAGACGCTGGGTTTTGCTTAAATCAATTTTATACTGTAGAGGATATGCATCTTTGTCAGCAAACGACTAAAGACGTTTGAGTACTTGCTGATTTTTAAGTCAGGCTTTCCTTCACTAGGCCACTAATGGTAAAGACAAAGACAATTGATGAGCTTTGAATACAACACAGTTTCACAAGATTTATGGAAGTTTCTTGCTTGAATTTCTTTAGCTAGAGCTCTAATATCAGGGATCAGTACATGAGTTTGATAAGTATAATGAACTTATATAAACCCTATATAAATGTATAGTTCACATGGCGGGCTGCGGCGGTGTAGCAAATGATATGTTGAGCTGCGTTCACCCTCTGCGTACACGGGCTTTCAGCCTTACGAACCACACGACTATAATGTTGTAATACACATAAAATACTGTGAATAAAACGTTCACCTCAGTTCCGGCATGAGCGCTTCTGTCCGTCAACAGTGTGACAGCCTGTATATGTATAATATAAGGTTGACTGTTACAGTGCGATACGCCGGTGAACGGTGCTCAACATAAAATGTGCTAGACTGTCAGAGCCCACACAATTTTCAGCATTTAATGAATAAATGTATAACAAATGTACATATCACACACTCGAAACGAGTTTTAAACGCATTCCGACGAAGTTGCTGGCAATACATGGGTACCGCTAAAATGTTATTTTCGGATCAATTTATTGCGTACACTTCTACATTAGACATCTCTGTGTCGAGGGTGTAGTCCATCTACAACTCGGGCGCATAAATGTTTCTTACAAATGCATACGCGGTACTTAGATCTTGAAGCATTTCGAATTGCCAATGCTACTGCGCTACCGCTATGAACTTGACATCTATACTAAGGGACAATGTCCCGGAAATACGTAAATAGAACACACGTACACATAATTGTATTTCCAAAATAAAGGCACTCTTTGCTTTATATATATATATATATATATATATATATATTTCCAAAATAAAGGCATTCATTGCTATATATATATATATATATATATATATATATATATTTAGAAGCCTTCTGCGATCGACAAGTAACAACTGAGTACGTATGTATATATATATATATATATATGCACGATAGTAAGATGCAGCGGGATAGAGAAGTGTCTGTCGCTGCGTGGAGACATGTGGGATGCGGATGCAAATCGTGTAACCAGCTAGCATAGGTTGCTTTATATATATATATATATATATATACAACTACATGTATATATATATATATGTGACGTGAGATGTATGACAAAATTACAACGAGCAAACGACGAGAGCAAGACAAGTCACATGCCACGCGTATATCGTGCACGTGAAAGGACCACTTCAATTAGCTGTGACTAATTGACATATGTATTCCGTACTTTACTGACTGCGCTGTGTTAGCGGTTACATCGAAAATTTGCGTTCACTCCGCCGCAGTTTTAGACAGCTTGAAACCAGAAGCTGTCGCAAAGCGCGGCACGTTTCTCTCTCTCTCTCTTTCTGTCTCTCTCTGTCTCTCTCCAGGTCTTCTTCTTCTTCTGTTCCGTTTGCTTAGCTTAGCGTGTTTATGTATCCACTTATCTGTTGCATTCTCTCTGGCTTTACGTCACGCACACTTTCTCTCTCGATATTTCTCTGTTTCCTCATTGCTCTTCTTCTAGGAGTCGTATCTAGAGCGCGTTCGTTGAACGGCATTTCTTCTTTTCGGTTGTAAGAAACGTTTCGGGCGTCTTATTTCGCCAGTGACGATGATTCTGATGATGGTGATGATGAGGTGAAGGCACTCGACGCGTGAAGGTACTCGACCGTCGAAGGCACGATTGCTTGTCGTCGTTATGAACTTCGGCGATTTTTCGCCATCACTACGCGACGACGCCTTCGATGCCTGTCGACCCATTTTAGTTCGCGAAACTTCGCCTCTTCCAATACGACTACTACTACTACAATGATAGCTTAATCTGCTATCTTTTTGCGGCACGCTCAATCAGCAGCATCTAGGTTGTATATATATATATATATATATACATATATATACAGTTCAAATTTAAGAATTTTTGCTGTAGCAACGATAACGATAACAGCGATAAGCGGCGCAAAATAAGAGCAAAACACGCAACACCCGTGTACGGCTTTTTTTAATGCCATGGCCAATTTTTAATCCACTCCGGCATTTACCTTGTCTAAACTGGAAACCATTCAAACCAATTTAAGAGTGGCCGGTCTGGGTCTCGGACCCAGTCCTCCCGAATGCAAGGCAAGGGCTTATATACACCATATACACTCCGGCGAGATCTCGTGAAACTTCTCGCGCGCACCGATCTTCAGATGACCATCTTCATTTTACTGTCGTAGAGCTATCATAGCAACCACAACAACAACAACAACAACAATAAGGGCGGAACAGTAACGCGTATAGCAGTGACGCGAACCCAATGCTAGTGACGGCACGAGCCCAACCCACAACATCTCTGAGCGACAAACGTCAACACTGGCAGGAAGTTACACCAGCGATATTGTTGTTGTTATTGCTGTTGTTGTGTTGTCGTTGTTGTTGTTGTTGCTGCTGCTGTTGTTGTTACTGTTGTTGTCATTGTTGTTGGTGTTGATGCTGTAGTTACAACTATTATCATTACTGACAGCATAATAACAAGGAGCTCCTAGCGACTTCAACGACGAAACGGGCCAGCGCGCTTCCAAGATTACAGGAAGCAATGAAAAGTGGCAGGTCACTCGGGGGCTGATCCGCGCTGACGCATTGAACTTTAGCGCGCCGATCGTCTACGAAAGAACGTAAATGCGTCAAGGTGCGTCCGACATGATCCTGTTAGATCCGTTTGTCCCGTATGCCTGTGCCCTTAGACAACTCAGCGACAGACGTGACTAAACGCAACGACGCCAATAACCACTGGCTGCGGATCACCAACAACGACAACAACCTCAGCAACAACATTAGATGCAGTAGCAGCAATAACAACAACAAATAGCGAGTAGTACAACTATAACAACAAATTCAGCACCATAACTTCGTTTTTAATCGGCGCTCCGTCGTATCTAGATGATGAAGAGAAAGAAGAAAAAGAAGAAGAAGAAAATGAACACGTGAAGACAGGAAGTGAATGACATCTATGAGCGGATATATTATATATATATATATATATATGTACACTGAGATGTTCGTTAGGGGAAGACCAAAAAGTCTGAGGGAGAGGGTTGGTGGGAGTGGACCACTTTCTTTGTGTTTACGTCTTCTGTTACTTCATCTTTTCTTCTGTTTGTCTATTTGTCTACTCTGCGGTTTGCTGGCGGTTACGACGGAACGACATAGATTTTTGCCATCAAACCCCCAGTTGACCAACGCTGCGTTGAGAGCAAAAGTAAAAAAAAACGCAGGCAGACATTTAATAAAAGCGATAAAAAGCGCCGTTAAGGTGCGTGAAATTACCAGCACTTGCTTGGCGAAGATCTTCCGTTCTTGCCATCGCTTATCTGCTTGGCAGTTTGGCCACTTTGTCCGTCGGAGATGTGTGTCGAAGTGAAATGGAAAGCCATGAAAGCGAAACCAAAAACGAGATATACCAACGAATAAAGAGACCCGATGTTTTCTCGTGTAACGGAAGCTTGTTCGATTTCGGATTACTGTCACGTGAGCTATAGTAGCATGTTAGCCATGACCCATGGCGTGCGCAGCGGCCAGTGTCAGAAGCCTTAACGACAAAATTTTCTCGACTCCGCTTCGGGACGACAACATTCCTCAGGTTTGTCTCGGGAGTTCTGATTTCCCCAGACGAACAAATTTAATGCGTCAGTAAGCTAGTAAAATATACTGCTTCGGTTATCATACTGTTGTATATCAATTATGCGGCTTCGAAGGCAAGCCGATCAACATTCGCTGCGTGTCTCTATAACTATATATCTATGTCATTCGTTTAAACAAGCATGCTCTGTACACATTGGGCACACTCGTTAGAAAACACTCAGTTCTAATTTCTAGATGAGAAACTAGTCCAGTGGGCTGGAGTAGCCTTAACATTTATATCTTGATTCCCGGTATTGACGGCTCGTGAACGTTAAACGGGGTGTTTCCAGAGAAAACAAAAAGGGTGTGAAGGGGTGATCTCTTCCGATCAGAGACGTTATCTGAACATTTGGCGGCTGTACAGTGGTCTAGATGTTTAGCCTGACAATAGCGGGTTTCTCTCTCCCCTTGCTCTCTCTCTCTATCTGTCACACAGATATTAAGCAACTACTACAAGGCGTCAGCATATATTTATACAACAACAACAATGATGATGCTGATTATTATTGTGACCATCTACTTGATCTTCATTTATGATACGTATGCGCTTCGGAGTTATTATTG
>QVRM01003702.1:0-30138 GCA_003439945.1 Dermanyssus gallinae | reverse complement strand
TGGATGTTTTTTTATGTATTGAATGCAATTTTTTAGGTATTGAACGTAAAAGGTAAAACATTAGATAAATCACAGGATCTTGAGTTTGTAAACTTATTACTCTAGAATATTTGTCTTCCGCTAGCCGATCCTAGATGTCTTTTAGAAGCCCAGAGTACAACGTAGTGTAACGCTTCTGGATAGTTTCGTCGACTTTTGGAAAACGATAACTAACAAGAGACGTCTACGCTTTTTCTGGTGGACCGCTCAACCTAATATTTGAAAGGTCATATGAAATGACAAAGTCTCTCACTTAGACATTGCATTATTGTTCTTGTTTATGACAATGCCCTCCAGGCGAAATGGCAAGGTAACGTTCGATGTATCACTTCTCCATCCTTTGTTGCATCTCGGGGAAGATACTAGGCCGCACACTTGGCAACGTGACCTGGTAGCGCACCTCTATTCTCTACAAAGAAGAAGATGGCCAGAGACTTTAACGTTATATGACTCTTAGAGACGTGGCTCGATCGGACCGTTTAAATGGTCCCACTGGCACAGCGAATACCCAGGTTGTAAGTTCAAATATCCAACCTACCACAGCCCAACCCAGTGTAAAGTGCGAGCTCCTATTAAACAAGGATATATATATATATATATATATATACAGCAACTACGTAAATAATATTGCTGTGCCAGGCATTCAGATCTTAACGATCACACCTCCACGGCACAGTTGAGCCCGCTGGCGTATGCAGAGGGAGCGCCAAACGCCCCAATAGACTGAATCTCATTCGCTTTGAGGTGAGTAAGGACTTGCCTGGTGGAAACCGTGACTGACTCATTAGACTGCTTCAAGGTCAGTCACGGTATGTTTTAGGCGGGACACGTGGCTCGCTTTTTCGAGACCGACAAACCCGACCAGGCGGGTCGAGCGAACGCCCCCTCGACTTTAGGCCATTCGCATTCGAAAGCAAAGAGAAACAGGCCCATCCATCCTCTGCCCGCCTCATGTTGTGTTGGCAAACATTTTCAACGTTGCTGCGACAAGCTACACTAACGTGCGAGATTGTTTTTTTACCAAAAGTTATCCCAAGACGTGCAACATAATAGTAAATTGCGGCGATGCGAGGCTGGCCTGTTGAATCTTGACTCAACAAGGGCCACTTTCTCAGGCTCGATCAGCCCGACGCGGGCAACTAAATATATATAGACTATATATACACCACAACGTCAACGTCTACAATACACTTTAAAACTGTAATTGGGGAGTCGAACTATAGACAACTAATGGGCTGCCACAACAATGCTTACAAAGCAATCTGACCGTATACTTAAATATAGAACTAAAACTACCATGTTCAATGTTAATGGTCGCTATGGCAATAGCCTATTTCAAACGGTGCGTTGGCCCAACACATCACCCACCGCTGCTACAAACATACTTGTTAACGCGCAAAGACTTACGCTAGTCCTCTAGTCTGAAACATGTAAAACACTAAGTGTCATACTTTAACATTATTCGCGTCTATCCTAATGCCGAACAGCTTCGCTTAGCTACTTGAGTTTTAGTATGGAACTACTATTATCGGGCTACCGCTAAAAGCGCCGACCAGTAGAACCCAATGCTGTAGCGACCAGTTCAAAACCCAATGCTGACCGAAGCTGATACCCTTGGTTGCATGCCATTCGAGTGAGTCAACAAACCCTTCTTGTGCAGCACGGCTAAAACAACCGGAAGACTACACGCCATATTGGCCAGCAGAAACGATCGCCACAAGTGCCAACAAGTTTCTGCACCCCCCATGCTACGGCTTCAGGACGATATGCGCCTTGTAGCTACGCTTTTTGCCAATAGGTTTTTGCCACGTGATGATGTCTTGCGTAATTGTCACAATAGAGGTTGTGATGGAAAAATAACTACACAAATCAAAAGAGAATAACGGATAATAGCGCAAAGACAAACACAAAGTCTCTTTTATCAAAAAAAGGGTGTTTTGTTAAAATCACATTTTAGTCTCCTTACATACATGGGCACGTCGCGGAAACTCTCCATGCGAACGCATTATTCACCACTTCGACATTAGCTACTTCCGATTGAGTAATTGATACACCACTGCGAAGATGATTTGCATGTACTGTGAAAAAGGTACTAAAGTTATTGTTTCGGTTAAGTTGTCTAAAAAGGTCTTATGTCAACTCGCATCTGTTACTTGCTCACGTTTGAGAGTACGAGGCTCTCACGACTTACATTACAACGCCATGCGACTCGTTTGACAAATGTATCCTAAACTCGCTAAAGCAGTTCGACATAAATATGTCCTATTAAATAGAAAGGTGCCCATACGTGTGAGCAGTATATCCATTTTGTACAACAAGTGTAATATACAATTTTAGATACATTGCTGGGCCATGCCCCATTAACGCTCTTAAAAGACATTGAAAATGCGAGACGCAGATTTCACAACTTTACTACGTTTGTCCAATATTCTTAGAATTATTATAATTATATAGAACGATATGTATAGAAGGAAGGAGTGCGACGAGCGCAAAATGGCGGTCGTCCTCTGGTGACTGATGTTTCTGCCGTGTGTCCTGATTGGCTCCTTTAATTAACGATTTTTTTCCTTTTTTGCCTTAACAACGACTTGTTACCTTACGATAACGTTACGGCCGCCTATGCGTAAGGCCGATCATGTCTATTCAGGATTTGTTGGAAGCAAATATACAAAAGTGTCCCTACGCACATCTTTCCCTATTAAAATAACAACAAAAACCACCTCAACCGCGTGGCAAAGTGACATGGAACATTAAGTTCGGATTGTTTGTTGTTGGGAGATTGTCACTCGATTGTCACGACGAGCGACAACTTGGGACTATGGGACTACTTTTACGCAGACAGACCTGAACGGAGAAAGGAATGCGAAACGCCATTTCAGTTGCGGTACTCAGTTGCTCACGGGCCAGCAGTATGCTGTGCAGCACACTGCCACATAGATGAAACGAAACCACCAGGTGACGCACGGCGACACGTCAAATCCGCCTCGGTTGTGGTTTTGCCGATACGGTACAATACTGCATAGTGTACTCAGTTTAGCTCCATCAAGTTACGCTTTGTCAAAAACGGAATCATTTCGGCACATGTTATTTCGCCACGGTTGTTGCGTTTCCGTTGTGATTATTGCTACGGATGTTGTGACCATTCCGACAGCCGTCGTCGGTGGGAGAAAAGGATCCGATGTTTGTATATGTACATGAAGCAGGTTAGCTACCTATGTTTGCACAACCGTTGTTTGTAACATTCGTACCACATTCGAATGCAAATGCAAATCTCTGTCCTTGGAGCATGCAAATGGTGAGACACATATGAAGGTTGTTGAGCTAAACTTAATCAATCCAAGTTGGCTTCAGATTTATCAGAACGCCTTTAGAAAGCTTTCTGTCGTAAAGCCGCAGTAGCTCTAGAGTTGATGCGTGGTCTATTTGTGCAGTTCGCGACTACGCACGATATGCCGATGAGGAAAGCACCTACCTACATCGATGCATTTCTACAACAACGACACATAAACATCGACCTCGGTTGCTGTGCATGCACAACGCGATGCATCGGTGCATTGTTCGGTTGTCGATATTACGATGCGTTGTGGTATTGTGGTCTTGCATGTTTCTCATCTCTCTTGTTTGGCAGTGATCAAATTAGCATGCCAAGGCAGACTATTAACGCACGGAAGCTATTACGTCCGAAATTGAAAGCCGTTCGCGCATGCCGCCACTGCTTTAGAACCGCCTACGTGACTGATGATAAAGGTTCTGCTTAAGCACGACATAACGGCCAGCCTGGTGCCTACACAATGGCGTTTGTCTCTGATCTTGCCTAGCGTTGGCGCCGAACTTCAGCGCCAAACAAATGGCAAAGAAACTCGTGTTCATTGTTTTTTCCGCATCATCGTTTGCAGCATCTTTTTCTTCTTCTCCGTTTTCTTTACCATTAGCCATTATCACGTAAAGGACGGACAAAGCAGCTCAAGCGGTATTCATTTACTGTCGGATGTTTAGCGGAGAATCATCACCTGGCTATCTCTATATACCAGTACTACCAGAAGTCTATTGCCACCAGCTTATTGGAACATTTCGGAATGTACCCCCCCCCTCCCCCCGAGATACAAGGTGTCGTACTGCTAATAGTTGCCGTACGTAGCGTGTCTAATTCACCCTGCGGGCCGCAAGTAGATTACTGCCGAAATTGGGGGATAGTCGGACCCGTGAAGCACACGCGAGCCTACACCGACCAAGGCTAAACGCACGAACGAAGCTAGCTAAATGGTATAGTAGAGCAGGGGCGGTCTGGCCGTCTCATGTCGGCGACCACAGCAACCGATCATAGCGAGACGCACACTCCCAACAACGTGGTACTGCTGGTTACAGCCTACATAAGGTGTTCGTTACAATTTGCCAGGAGGCCGTCCGGAAGCACGGCATCCTTCGCTCATAGATAGACCAATCGAGCTCATCTGACTAATGGACGCTGCTGATAATGAGCTGCCGACGAGCAACTATTTTGTCTCTACGGATGATGGGCCGTTTTTGTAAGCTAGGCAGCAGAGGTACATCGTCGAGGAACTTCACTTGAGAGGAGTTCCTCATTCGAGCACACACGCACAACCCGACTAGTATATCGTAGAGCAGGGCTAAGACAGAGAAATGAGGCGAAGAGGTGTCAGAGAAACATATATATATATATATATATATATATATATATATATATATATATATATATATATATATATATATATATATATATATATATATATATATATAGTGGTATAATTTTTATTATACCACTATTTATTAAACAGTCTCACCAACTATCGACACAACCTGAACTGTTAACAGCCACCCATTATAACAACTCAAGTAGTATACCAAAAAAAAAACACGGCGGGAGAAAGGTCAACTAATACAACTATAATTCACTTGACCAAATAATCAAATGGCAAAATTGGATGCATCTCTAACACTCTGAAAACGCGAGCGTAGTTAGACAGTCAGTCTTATATATATAGACTTAACGCCTGCCAGCCACCTTACTGTATTTAAACAAAGAACTTCTAATTTCCGCTGTGTCTTCTAGCATATTTCTATTTTTTTCTTAAATAAAAAAACTAAAAAATAAAAATATATACATTGGGTAAATCATAAAATTCCGTTCATTAATCACCAAGTGATAAACGGACATTTAGAAATGTGAATGGCTTTATAGCGCAAGAAAACTTTTTTTAAGGGTCGTCCTGTCTAAATATATCGTTGTTTAGAGGACGAAACGTGATATAGTACAGGGTTTTGAAAGTAGGGCGTGAAGCATCTACATACAGGGCCACCGACTGTGTAAAAGCATCTGACAGAACACATAGACACCTATTTCTGCTCTCCTGCCGGACATAGTCCAAAACATGTGAAATCAAAAACACCTCGAGGATTATTCGATCGCTTGTTTGATTATGACGGTAAACTTATATCCTGTAAAACTGTGTCAGTAGTGCCGATAGATAGGCCGTCATCGCATTGCGCACAAATTGCGTAACCGCAGCCTAATGCCCGGAGATGCTGGGTAGGTGTATTGGTTCGTGGCCTTATAAGCTTAAGTGGAGTCGATTGAAAATATAGCCTGTAGCCTGTCTTATATCGATCGAGTCTAAAAATAACATAACGCACGCATGCGGTAAAGGAGCATATCAACGCAAATGGATCGAACCCACAGTAACAGCAAATCGTATAGGGCGAATTAGGCTGAGGTCGGAAAGGACAGTGCGACCTGCCCTTGCAACGAACGCAACGATACGACAGTCGTTTCTGGTCGAGTATGTACATTGCGCGCAGTCGATGAAACTCATTGTCGCTACTGCATTACCGGTGAAGCGCGTTGGCTTTCTAGAGCTCGAAACATCATTCAGCACCGCTGTCGAAGCGAGACAATACACCTAGGTATCATGGCTCAGAGAGACTACAGTACAGACGCAAGCGAATAATTACCTGTTTAGCATACAGACGGCGGTAAGGAGAAGTTCCGGCCTCGCGTGTGGCTCGGTGTTCCGTCAACGTGATCGAGCGCCGGTCGATACCAGAGGCGTGACACATACTATAGTAGCCGGGCTCCTACCTATGCCGAGGATGGATTGACACGTCTTGCGCCCATTGTCCAGCATTTATTAAATCTTCTAGGTTGTTGTTGCCCCTATTGTTGTTGTTGTTAGTGGTAGTGGTGGTGATGGTGTTGTTGTTGGTGCTATTTGGTAATTGGTAACATATACTATTTTCGAGAGTATTGTCAGCGAAGCTAATAAGCTTGTAACTAGAAGCGGCAGCGCTAGAGAACAGCGTCGCTGCTAGCGCTTTTATCTTATTTTTTGCTCCGATAATTTGATTAAGTCCATATTCTAATTGCATTCGCTAGTTTTAGTAGAACGAGGCTGAACTAGAGAATTTTGGAGTTTTCTTTGACAAACGCTTCTCGTCGATACCAGAACAAAACGAAAGTTCAATATTCTGTTCTAACATTGTCAATTCAAACATATCAGTAAGCCCTCCTTCTCAATGCATATGTGATGCAGGATGGCAGAGATCATGGATGATTTTGTCCCCCGCATATAGAAACGGAAAGGTACCTCATATTTGCTGTGCCGTATGTGGCACAATGCCGAAAGCGCAAGAGCTGTTTCTGTTGTGCATATATATATATATATATATATATATATATATATATATATATATATATATATATATATATATATATATATATATATTTATATACTATTCCAGGTTTATTCACCATGAATTGGCAGTGTAGTACAGGAGTCCACTTATCATTTTGTAGGCTAAGAATATCGTTGACACGTGCTTGTAATGACGGTGTTTCGATAAACGAGCAAGTGAGTATGTGGTAACGTCCGATATTGCTACTCGCCGCAATATTTACATAAGCATTCGTCAATTTTATAACAAAAACGAGCGAAGTCACCCTGACCTCGATGTTGCAAGAAGAATCCTGGCCAAATTGTCAAGAGGAGACGGCCACTGCTACTAATGTCACGTTTTCCACTGGGGAATAAACCGACAAAGTGCTACAAGCGAAACCTGCCGGGACAGTGTGGCCTAAACCACCAACAACGGACTCACCCGGATTCACCAGCAGTGAGGAAAATCTTTACTGCAAAAAAAGTTGGCAACATCTATAGCTGAGGTTCTTGGTATAATGTGATTATTTGGAGACCTACTATCAGAACTTTAACAACCAATTTTTAGTACCAAATTGGTAGCTCCGAAGAAGAAATGAGGCTCACTTAAGCCAATGGCATGCTCATCAAGACTACGCAGCAGAACGACAACAACAGGACAGCTCACACACCGAAGTGGAGTTCTCAATCATAGCTGAGGTGGATACAGCAGTTCATACAACTCGCTTTTCCTGGTCCCCAGGGCTTTTCCTACGTTTTTGCTCAAGATAGATTTTTCAAATGCTTAGTCAATAATGAAAGACCATTTACCAAGAATAATCAAGGACTTTAGCCCAAACATGCTTCATTAGGTGAGTTCTCATACTGACGTTTAACTTGTCGTGTTACACACGTCACATAGTCATACCATTCGAAGGAGACATACAACAGAGAGATCCCTGTTAACGATCTGATCAAGTGGCTCAAAAGTCCTCTTAACATATAAACTTGGAAGAATGGAGTCCAGTAGGCGATGCCTGCGGAATCGTGAGCAACTCACAGAAGATTATCGATTTCGAAAACATTAGCGGTCACCCCTCGAAATGCAAACTGTTCATACGGAGCTCCGATGAAAAAATCTCTGAGATTGAGCACAAATTACCGGTGCAAGTTACTCAACGCAGATGAAGTAGCGGTCTTCCCCCCCCGGAGAATCCCTATTCTAAGACGTAGCTCCCGTACAACAGAAGTGACTGAGTAAACTGTTCAGAGCGCAGTCTCTTTAGAGGATGTTATATCGGCCTTTAGCATGAGGCCACTCGCCTGAGTTTCTTTAATATTGACCTTGCTGACAAAAACTGCGGCGCTTCAATGACCTTACGGCCGTTACAATAACCAACCTGCTCAACATCAAACAAAAGAATACAGCTAAACCACCGATTTTTTGCTAGTAGCCGGGGAGAGGGCCTTGGCTTACCAAACCGCGAATGAACACTGAAATGTTCCCATATAGAGCTACATTCTATGAACTTCTATTTCGTGATTCAAGTTCTCACTAACTCAAATATATTTGTTTCACTCAGATAAATAAGCATACATTTAGTAAGATACGTCTATATCCTTCATCCTTCCGGCAAATGGAGTACTGCAACGATTTATGCTCCAGCGCTGTGCAATTACACTTAATAGTGCTTGCATACCTCTGCTTAACCGTGCTTATGTTTTACCGAGAACGGAGGCCTTTCAGAATCATCTTGCCGTATGGGAGTATAAATTTGCAGATGTTGATTGGCGTTTTTACGAGACTAGAGCGATGACTACAAACTACTGGAAGAGCCCATGCTGTAGAAACAGATCATTCGTTTGCAATACATGAATTTAATATGAAGATATGTATACGAAATGGGTGGCAAGAGATATCAACCGAGTGTGAATGCAACCTATGCGGAAAATCATGTGATCTGTTTCATCTCCAACAGTGTACAAAAGCAATATCGCTGATAAAAGTTATTTAGGAGAGCTGTAACACATATGTGCATAAACCGAATGTTGGTTAACAAACAATACATTCAATTCAACACCTTTGCTATAAGCAGAACCGGCAGGTGTACAATTCGTACGTTCCGTGGCATCTTCAGCCATAGTCGGATGGTTTCCGTAACAGGTGGACAACCTGACATGAGATACACAAAGCAGGCCCTTGCTTGCATCGATTGGCAAAGCAATTGTTTAATAAGTAATAAAGAACACCTTGCAAGCTGGTTGAAATTCGCCTGCGTGAATTGGTTCCTTTACAACGTGCTATACCTTAAAGAGCCTCATTGCTGAGAACATAGAGAGCCTTCGGGCATTGCCGCGAGAAAAGATAAGAGCCGTTCGCACTGTTTTGTCTATATGCTCTGTGAACGTCGTTCCCACGTAATGAAGTATTTTATAGCTTTGGTCAAGTGCTCACTAGTAATGTCTACCTAATTTAGTTTACTATTATAATAGAGGTTCGACCTGTGTTACTGTTCAAGCAAGCGGGCCTTTTTGGCAATGTACTGACGATGATGTACACGTCTCATGTTTTTGGGAGGTGGAGGAGGTTTTATCGGGAAATTACTGTGCGCCCGTTACGAATCTCTATGAGCGATGATTTCCAATGAAGCGAATGAGGAAATAAAATGGATAATAAATAGACGTAGAGACCGCATGGAGAAAACGAACACCGACAAGGGTGAAGTATCGGGCGTAATAAAATATACATGAGCTAAATAAACAAAAAATATGTTGGCAATCATTTATGCAGGCAGCATGCCAACTCCACTACCGGTGCCATAAGCACCATTATTATAATCGATATTCTACTAGTCACACTCCCATAATAACGTTCGAGTCCCTTGTTGGCTAATATATGAAGGTATAAGGAACTGCGGTGGTTCTAAACTAAGAGGTAGTGTATATTATTTACACACTAGTTGCACATATGTATAAATGTGTGCATTTTTGTCGACGGACCGAGCGAAGATGACTGGCTACTCTGATCCAAGTAGTTGCAGACATGCTCGCGTCATGGTATATATATATATATATTATATATAGAGAGACAACCTACACTTCCACCGCCAAGTAATTATCGCATAAGGGCGAGTGCGCCAGACCAGCGGAGCCGTCTCCCTTTCGGCTATTACGGTCCAGAAGAAGTCCGCAGCATTACTCCTGGCCACACATAATCGAAGCCAGTCACTTCGCGATTCACCGCGTATTACTCCCTCCCAGCATATTACTTACCAGCCCTTTTGGCTGCCTCTAACCGGCATCAACACCGACAGGTTACATCCACCACTACAAAGGGCAGCACGAGACGCGAACGAGTCTCTTGCAGTGAGATCGGATTCATATTTTTTACTGGAAGGTTTCGGACATGCATGATGCACATGCGTCAGTAGCAGCCTGCGTGACTACTGTGAGGCTCACAAACCCAGTAAACCTGGATTCCTCCCCACGTCACCGGGCGGCTCGGTAATACTTTGCATATCTTCGAATTTGGTAGTACTCTCTGCTCATTTATATTACTTTCATCTCATTTGGTAGTACTTTCACCTCATTATGGCTATTAAGCTAGGGCAGAAGGCATGGGCAAGAGACCTACATTTCGAGACAAATTGTTAGACAGTGCTGGTGGTGACAGAGTTCGCACTACGTCTGTTTTAGGTATCACTATATTATCAATGTCTGATGAATGTTTTAGCAGTCCAAGGTTTCGATTTCCAAGCGCTCTGGTATTGAAGTACTTTGGTCACGTATTATTTAGCAAAACGGATCAGGCTATATGCAAATCATCCATGGAGATCCCATAGAGGCAGTCAATGTTTTTGTTTATTTTGGCTTACTACGGCAGCGATTCAACAACAGTGAAGCACAGTACGAATAATGGCGCTAGTCCTGCTCTATATCCCGTATAAGTGCTCTGTGATCCAGCATTATATAAAATCAAATACAACTGCTCGAGTATCAAGTACAGTAGCAAGGCCGTAGCGGATGAACAAATCTTCAAGTGCTTAGTGTCCCACCGAGATCTACCGAAGGAGCGCGAATGGTGTTTAGGATAGCCAGCGACCGAGACGACAAGGGACAAAATAATTAAACCTCTAAAAATAGTAACGCCTGTTAAGGATGAGGTCGTAATAGCTGAAATACCACACCTTATTACATACCAATAATATAGCTGTAAAATTCTTGATTCCACGTCACTATGGTTAGAGGATGCGTTGTTTCCTCCATTCAAAAGTGACTTTAAAAATAAATATTCTGCAAAAACACGACTGATGTGATGGATTTCTCGTCCAAATGATAATTAGGACAAGACGACGACATAGGCAATTGACAAGTGCCAGTTCTACACGAGCTCGCATTTATGTACGTATGTGTGCGTATTTTAGGTTAGAAGCCAAAGTTCCGGATATCGTAGAAAAGCTTTCTCATGGTAAGCAAGCTCTAAGCGAAAAAACAACAATCAGGTGCGGCGACTATAATTGTAGATTTGAGAGAAGAGCAAGAGGAATAAAACTTGTGGATGCATTAGAACAACTTAAACTTCAAGTGCTAGACAATCCCACAGCTCCAACATCTATCACCTTTGTGGAGGTGCACATCCAATACACCTGGTATTTGTGTTAATCGCCCCGCAGATCTCGCTTACCTCAGTGTGGTCACTGCATGTCATTAGAAGCAATTTTTCAATTTTAGTGTTGATCTCCCCAAAAACTGTATATATATACAGGTAGTTCAACAAGTTCTTAGAATGAAAACCAATAATTTTCCAAATCTTGTTTTTAATTTTTTCTTAAACGATATACTCCCCGAGAAGCTCAATACACTTTTCCCACCGAGATTTTAGAGCATTTATACCTCTTGAGTAGAATTCCGCGTCTTTAGACTGAAAATAGGCATTGACAGCAGCCTTAACCTCTCCATTGCTGGAAAAACGCTTTCCACCGAGACTATTCTTCAAATGTCCGAAGAGGAAATAATCAGAGGGGGCCAGGTCTGGAGAATAGGAAGGTTTTTCAATAAGTTCGAACCTCAGTTGGGCCAGTTTTGCCGTTGCTTGCCGCGACTTGTGTGCGGGAGCATTGTCCTGGTGAAACAGGACAACCTTCTTCTGCAAAGCGGGCCGTTTCACGATGAGTTCTTGCTTCAGGCAGTCCAACAGTCTTGCATAATATGCTCCCGTGATCGTTTTACCGCTCTCAAGGTAGTCGACCAGAATTATTCCACGTTGGTCCCAAAAAACCGTAGCCATCATCTTTACGGCCGATGCCGTTGTCCGCACCCTCTTCGGAGGTCCTTCACCAGGTGCACACCATTGACGAGATGCTTCTTGGGTCTCGGGAGTATAGTGATAGACCCAGCTTTCATCGACGGTCACGAATCTGCGCCAAAAATCCGATGGATTGTTTGACATCTTGGCCAAATTTCGCTGTGAAGCGGAAACACGCGCGTCTTTTTGGCCTTGGTTGAGCAAATGCGGCACCCATTTTGCTCTGAGCTTTTTCATCTTCAAGTTTTCGTGCAGGATGAAATGCACTCTACTTAAACTGATCCCCAAGGCCTCCGCTATCTCCCTAATGTTAAATCGCTTATCTGCGGCAACGATTTTCCGCACTTTTTCCACGTTTTCCTCATCAGTTGCCGTTTTTGGGCGTCCTGAACGTAGTTCATCCTCGGTGCTCCTGCGACCTCTTTTTAACTCATGAATACAGTTGGAAACAGTGGCAAAACATGGCGCAGAGTCACCGTGCACCTCGTCTAACTCAGTTTTCACTTGAGTCGCATTCCAACCTTTGAAATAAAAATGCTTGATAACCACTCGAAACTCTTTTTTCTCCATTTTTCAAAATCACGCCGATACGTTGCACGGGAAAAGCGATCACGCAACGGCCAATCACCATATTATTTTGACTGCTAGCATTCGAAAAGTTGCCGTTTCCAATAGCGGTGAAAGCGCGCCAAAATTCGAATTCTGAAAAGCTCATTTTAAGAACTTGTTGAACTACCTGTATATATATATATATATATATGTATGTATAAAACTGTATATATATATATATATATATATATATATAGTAGCAACTATAACGTGGTCAAGTAGTTAACCCAGCAGGATCCGGGCGGAAGAGAAGTTCAGGAAGGTCACACACATTCAGATCGTAACACAAATACACACGTTTCCTTGTCTCGTTCTTGTTCGCAGGGATCTGTTGTACGTCCGTCGAAGGTCATTGGGTTGGGATGTCGAGTCATCACTCAGATCTCTAAACAAGTTGTTTCTGTGAGGCTGCTGCTACCGACGACGCCGCCGAACGACTTCGCCAGAAACGGCTGAAATTAAACGTAGTCATTAAACCACGACGAACCTGTATGGGCAATGACAAATGACTGAAGCTGGCAGTTGGGACGCTGTCATGAGCGGGAAGCCAGACAGACATCCCACCACCGCAGGTCGTCGTTCGTCTGGGAATCGTCAGCGAGCGCCGCATGTTAGAGTCCCACGAAGACGACACAAATGTACGCACGTTCAACACGTTCCTAGTCTGAGTTGGTCTGAGTTTACCGAGCAAGATGGCTTAGTGGCAAAAGCCCTTGTCTTGCATTCGGATGGCCTGGGTTCGAGACCCAGACCGGTCACTCCTAAATTGGTTTTTATGGTTCTCAATTTAAACAAGGTGAATGCCGGAGTAGACTAAACAACGACTATGATCGAAAAAAACGGGAAGCACAGATGTCTCAATAAAAAGAGATGGTGCATTTCCATTCAACCCCCCATTAAGTTAAAAAAAGACCCCATCCCGCCTTACCGCCTGTTCATCCATATCCAGGTTGCAACCTACTCGTGACCGGACATGACCAGACATGACCAGATCAAAGGTAAATCTAACTTCAAAATCTAAGAAGGCCAGCGCACGACACGCGTCCCGCGAGTTTATAGACGACGTGATTTCCGTCTTAAGTGTACGCAGAGTTTCAGATACCCCGACTACGTCATGTTCTCGCGCTAAGGACAATCTGTAGGAGCCTCTCTTCTGTTTATGCGTTTTTATAAACATTTGCTTATATGAATTTACTTTATTATATGATAGCGTGTACAGCAAGATCAGACGTTAAATAATCTAGCGTCGTCTACAAAAGCATATACGGCACCCCTTCAGGCACTTATCCAGCAAGTAGTTAATGACTCTAAGTAGGAGGAGGTAAAGTAGGAGGCTCCTCCTTTGCTGCAAGCCAAAAGCAAGCATTTGGCTTGCTGCCTTATCTTCTACAGCGGCCAGCACGTTATTAAAAGACCCACGCAAATAGGGTGTATCTGTGGGCCTCAAAATGCGGGAACCGCAATAGGATGGCCGCACACCTGTAACTGCAGTGAGCCAGTACAGCGGGGCTTTTGGACGATATTGGCTGTTCTGTGTTCGACGCGTTACTTGTAGGTCCAGATGTGCGGTAACTATCCAACTAACTACTGGTGCTACCGGCGAAATTGAAGCAAATTCGTTCTTTTTCAACAGCTTCCGATAGACATTCAACGAGACAGTGCCGCGTTAGAGATCATTTCAAAGTAGTTTTATGTTGCCGACCTAGCATCGGCGACGCAGGCGGAGTGGGGAAGACAACACATTGTCATAGCGTTTAAATAAGGTGTATATATATATATATATATATATATATATATATATATATATATATATATATATATATATATATATATATATTTGTTTTTAATACAAAACTGCTATGGCAGATCGTAGTGCTGTAGTGCTAAGTCGGCTAAACGCACGGACATAGTCTTGCTTGGTCAGTGGAACAAGTTTACTTGTTGTAACTTACAGTTCGTTGTACTGTTCATGTTGCTACTTCCTTTACCGGGCGTTACCATTATACAAAAAGAAGCCGACATTCGCAATGTCAAACATTTGTTTTCGCCAGGTTAATTTTTTTGCTATGGCCAGAAGAGTCCCTCATATAAACCTAACGCTTCTTACAGAGCATCTGTGTTTCATACCTCACATCGCAGCACGTTTCATTATTGCGCGTATATAGCGTCTCACATCGCAGCACGTTATCTATACTCTCTAAAATTCGTGTGGCAGAAGTGGCTCCTTTAAAAAGACTGAGAAGTACTTAAGCAATACTTTTTCAATGAGAGAGATCTTCTGTTTCTTCTCCAGCATTGGTTTTATATGTGGACGTGTCGTGTGGGCAATTTTGGCACTACATCAGGACATGTTTTTACGCAGAGTTTAACAGTTTTACCTGAAATTGTGTCCGGACCTGATTTTTTTCTCTGTTTTGACTCGTTTGCTGGCTTTAATCAAACACAGCTTTTACTTCTAGAACCAAGAGTTAATACCCTCGTTTAACGCTTCCTAACAAAGGATCGGTTTTTATCAAAGGAGCACCCTCCAGAGCTGCGTATTGTAAATGCTCCCAGCAACGCTTGGCATGCCGACGCGGATCAAGCGTGCCACTCGAGTAGCAAGCCACTTCCAGCACACCGACTTAACACATTAGATGTTTCTATATTCCCACATACACCCAAATATATATTAGGCAGTTCCGTTTAAACTTACGCCGTTTTACCTTATAATTCCGACCACTGCTTTGTGGTGTAGCTGTATTGTTCTATCAAATTCCGCTGTTCGGCTTGGCGAACAGTTTATCGGAAGGAAGCAAACTATACGGATTATAAGGGGCTCAATTCCATACGATTTGCGTGAGTAAGTGACCTTTGGCGGTCACGTTTCGTGTGACTCATAAGATCTGGATGCTCATAGGCTTGACATGGCTAAGCTCGAGAAGAGAACATATGAGGCGGCAAAGAAAAACAAGAAACTCCTCTGACACACCCTGGACAAGACCATTGTAATCCATTTGGTCAGACCAGCGATCATTGTCCTTATCATACGGTGACTGACGATCGCCTCTCCGCTCAAATGCAAATGAAGGGTATGCATTTCGATAAGTGGACGCCTCATTTGCTCAGACGCCTCATCATACTAGTGCCCAAAGACCTTGCAACCATCAAGTGTGAGAGAATATTCATTGAAGCTAACGATGTCTTCCGACGGCGACAGTGTATCTTAATGCATATGGCGCTAGCTAACACAATGGACACCATAATCCCACTACGTTCTAACGAATAGCGCAATATATGTTAATAACGAGAATAATAGTCGTTTGTGGTGTCGAAGACAATCGACGAATTGGTACGGAAAGAGGACAGCGGACCTTTAGAGGCTGGCGCCTAGCTCAGTTACGAGTGCACATGTACCGCCCACAAGATTGTACATGCCAGAAGAGAGATGGGCAGCAATCGCTACGTATTATCATTAATTTAAACAGTTAAACTTCGCGACGTTCTATGCTATGGTGACGCATTACACGCAAAACAGAATCAATTCCATTGAATAGGGTTAGAAATTGATTGACGCTGCAGTCCACAAGTTGTCGTGCACAAGCGCTCACCAAGCAATCGTATAGGATTAAATCTCGATAACTTGCAAAGTTTGTGAGCAACGTACGGGTGAGGCTGTAAGACAGATCACGATGACTCGGTATAAAGAAATATACACATTTAACTTAATCGATTGGAGGTCTTGTTCCCTTTTTCAAATCGTTGAAAACTTAACAAATCAAAAGGAATAGGACACAAGTAGTTTAGGACGCCTATCTGTTTGCAGGGACCAACATCATATCCGTATGCAGTTAGAACACGTACCTTTGTAAGGTGCGGAACCAAAAGGTAGCAGACACAACGTTTACGGATCTAAGAAGGTGACGTACAACACCGGTTTGTCGTGATTATCCAGAGTATCTCTAAAGCAATATGTTCTCTTCTCCTCGTCCTTTTACGGTCGTAATCCGTGCACGTGGGCGTTAGGCGTATCGACAAAAGTTCACCGTTGCAAATTTTGTTTTAGTTCTGTTCTCACAATGTGGTTTATATTGTCGCTGTTGTTGTTGTCGGTGTCCAACACAGCAATCCGTACAATGCACTTCTACACTATCGGTCGACAATGTGTTCGCTTATCAGCAACTGATTTTCGTGAGGTACACATTAACAAAGATGTGCGCGATGTATACCGCACAAGACGATTAACTGACGCGCATGCAGTCAACAGTCGAGGGTAGGGTAGTCGTCAGCGCAAAAAATCCGACTTCACACAAGACTTTATGTCAACGTCCTCGTCTCAGCTAAATTGACATCGCATAACTAAGATTAACGACAATGGCCACAGCGCCGCGAAACCTTTAGCTCCCGCCTTAATGGGGTGGCGCTCTGGAAACGGTCGCTTTTGGACACAGAAAGTGCGATTTCACCTTCTTCTCTGCTAAAGTGGCTGTTACCGAGTCTCTGGTCCGTGCCTGGTGAGCGGCCCGCGGCGTGCGCGATGGTAACTCAGGACGACACTTCAATGAAGTGCCGCAAGGACCGGCGGCTTGCGGGCGACCGACCGGGGTCCCGTGGTCTTATTTTTGCTCACCCTCGCCCTCACCCTTGCACTCCAACCCAGACTCTTCCCCTCACGTCGGCTTCGCTTTCCACGGTCGCTCTCTCTCCCTCCCGACCTCTCAAAGAGTTAGGCCAGTCTACATCTCGGCCTTCATTTTAGATGTTTTTCGAATCTGCTGAGGCTTTAGCGACCTGTTATTACACACCGAGACATCGATCCGCGACCACCGTATACGATCGTTAACAAAGACTCACGTTAATTTAAATCGCGTGTATGACTTCGCTTCACGTCCTCCACCTTCTTTCTGATAGTCGTGCGTGACAACTCACCAATTCAACATTTCTCCTACAACAAATACAGCTCTGCAGCTCATTATTGACAGATACGTACTAATTACGTATACATGTCTTCACGTACATATCGAGGATAATACATTACATTGCGAACATGGCCTACTACATGTTAGTAGACTACATGGCTTACACGTATACGTACATCAACTTTCTAGCCCCCTTCTGTGGCCGCCGACGCATCCGAGGCTGGCTACGCAGTCTACCTTGGAGAGTCTAATAAGCTGAGGAAATACTCATTGATCGGGTCTCCGCATACGTTCTGCCCATTTGCGTTCAAAATCTAAGGCGCTGCGCTGCGTGCGGACTAATTAGGTAATCCTCAAGATTGGCAACTTCTGATAGCTGTTATCCGGGGCTAGCAAATCGTCATCGCTTCTCAAGTAAGGCCTCGTTTTTCGAAACATACAACGTGCAAATGTCGCTGCCGTTCGGGGCACTTTTTTAGAAAGGTATTCGCCGGTTGAACGCATATTCCGGCTGGGAAGCACCGTAACAGACCTGAATAGGGCTAGAATGTCGTTATACATACAGAAAATGTCACCTCGCTCACGACTCTAATTTGTTGCTTTGCATCATGCCCGCGTCGTTTACAAAACCGCGCTAAGGTGGTATTTCACCGTTCAATAACAGTTCGACATTACGATGTCAATTTAACTGAATGTTACTACAGTGAGCTTGAGATGCTCTGGCGGGACTGAGTTGGCCTTGTTACTTTTTACCAGGATTAGTCCTGCCCTATCTCGCGATTGCGTCAAGTAACCTCTTCACGCTCGAAACGGCTCCACGTCGCTCAGCGGCTGAACAGCGTAACGTCGAATGAGCTTGAACCACTCAACGAAAGCTGCTCAGCGAAAGCAACTTTGATTGGCAAATTTAAACTGCCATCTGACTTTATGTACACGTGAAACAATGTCTTAGCCGGCGGAAAACGGCTCAATTTACTCAATTAAATTCGTAAAAACAACTTAATTTAAGTATCACCCCAATAACATTATTTTGAGTTCTACTAGACGTGGCATCAAACCAGACCTATCGCTTTGAACATACATTACCGGTAGACCGTACACTACATACCGTTGTCCCGTGAGAACTCCTAAGCTTAGGCGGTTGACCTTGTTGACGATTTACCTGTAAAGGTAGATTTAACAGGATGAGTATGATGAACAAGGAAAACAGTGGTTTAACTCGGCATTATTGTAAAAAACCTTGCCAGCTTACTATCCCGCATCTACCTAGGGGTCAAACCTTAGGTCTCCCTGTGCCTTTTTCTTCAATTTTTAGGATGCTGTTAAAAACAAATCCCGCGCCGTCTGTGTCGGCCTTTAGACAACTTCTCGTTCAGAATTCTAGTCAGCCAAACTCAATATTTCTTTGGCTGTGTTGCTGTTGCCTTCCGACAAGTCTAACCGAAAACGGCACTTACCAATTGTCATTAGCACGTATAACGTGTATATATATATATATATATATATATATATGGGTGTGTGTGTTCTATAGATCATATAAAAACACATACTCTTTATATGCTTTACTAATGTAAGCTAGTGTGGCAAATACTGTTTCTGCGCCACACGCTCTGTTTAGCTGCCTAGAAGTGCATAACTACATTAGATTGAGCCGAGCGTAAACTCGACGTTTTGCCTTTCCTCTCGTAGTTAATGACACACAGTGCACTCGATAGGCGTCGCAAGTGTATTTCACGCGTTTGAGTCAGTCAACGCCATGCGTCTTATCAGTACAGAGGCACAGAACTTGTACAGTGGATCCACTAAACAGGCGTTTTCCACCCAATGAACTCAGACGCTGAATTACCGGAAACTCTTCCGTTAGGAACGAAAGGCAGCAGCTTTTTGCCCGAGCAAAGCCAGGCAAAGTTCGGCAGCAGATTCTGACGAGGATTTGGGGGGAGATCATCAAGAGCGTCGACGGTTACTGTATGCTTTGTTCAAGAGACGGTGAGAAGCGGTTGAATAAGTGACCACTGCGCTGAGTCATTAATGCTAACGATGTGGTAGATTGTAATCGCTGTGAGTACGAATTTATCCGTAGAAAGAAAAGGACATTAACATTTGCGTAGATGACCGGACATAGAATGGAAAACGGTTACTTACACGCTGAATCACGTTTCCCTCTGAGCTGGATTATGCAGCTCCGGAGTCTCACTACGGCGCTTAACCTGGAGAGGGCACATACTAGATTTTGCACGAGCATTGCAGAGGGTTTTCACGTTAATTTTATATCGGGCTTCCGAGCGCGTCAGAACGAAACTGTAATGTCTGATGATGATTTACCAACAACAAGTTTGTAATCCAAGCAGTACACTCCTCTAGTCGAGAATTCTAACACAGTTTTTGCCGCCTAACGGATTTATTTTTGCTGTAAGGAGAAATGCCACTTTTTACCTTGGAGCTTGTGCTTGTTTTAGCCTCGTGACTGCTGGTTGTTTGAGCGTTTGAGGTACATTCGTAAATAGCATAAAACAATTTATTTATTGACTATTTCCTATAATGCGCGGCAGTGTACTACAGCAGTAAGCGGCCTGTAACGTATGGACTAACTCTCTCAAAGAGATATATTTATATACTTAGCTCTAGCCGTAAATATATACGGCAATGTATGTCTCGTCAACGCCTAAAATGTATCAATAAAAGTTGTTGGCTGATAGCTGTGGGTGACGCAGGATTCGAATTTTGACCAAATATGCTTTTATGAGTCTCTGTCTGGTGTCTTGATAGCTCAAAGGGAAGAAGCAGAACACGCCTGCTTTTTCTACTTGGGAAATTTACTTGATACCTATCCATAGGGGCAACTGTTCAATAAATACCACTGTCGTATTTACTGCCAAGTCTCGCATAAACTCTAGTCAGTTCGCATACAAGAATATTAAAGTAGTTAATAAATAAACTAAAATTACAAACAAATGTGTAAAAGCTCGGCGTTTTGTAGGCAGGGCCCTGCGAGATGCAGGAGCAAACGAATCTGGACATACCTGGAAGCAAGTGCCACCTTGTGTGAAGCAATGTATATATATATATATACATATCAATTCGCCACTTGCAAATATAATTTTGTGTTGTAATACACAAGTTTTTTCTGGAGTATGTTTCGGCCTGCCTGTCTTTGCAAATATCAGCAGTCAGTTCACCTTCACACATAAATTGCTGATGGTTGTGGCCTTCACAAAGCGCTGGTGCTCTTGTATGTATACGCGTTTGCTCTTGAGTTGAGATACGCTTTATACGTATTGTCGCATGTTGTTTATACTGGCATGTGACGCCTAAATAGCATGTCGCTTTACGTCAAGTTATTTGCTTCAGATACGCCAAATCAGATTCCATTGGGTGAATTAGCAATAGACATGACCTAAAGGCATGGCTGCCTATATATAAAATAAACATATATACATTTTTCAGCACAGATTAACTGGTAGAGTGCATAATGCATACCACGGTAGTGTGGAATTCACCAATCCACTAAAATCCAATCTTATGTTTCCTCCCTTGTCGGAGGTGGCCGCAGTGCTGTCTACTTGAGACTAACTCACCTGGCTACTTTACCCTGCCATTGAGACTCCACTGTTTTATGCGGCGGCGGTTATTTTTGCCTCAAATACAAATTCTGCCAATCTTCTATCTAGATAAACTAGGATTAAAGATCTTTGAGGAGCGCCCCTACAAGGGCTTGGCTTGTCAGGGCACTTCTCAGTCGTAAGCTCTGATACAGTAGCTCTTACTCAGCGTTGAGAAATGCGCAGCGTTTGCCTTACATCGTCAGCCTCTCCTGAGTTGCACATACGGCATAAGGGAAGGTCCGTTTTGTCGCGCTTTCAGCAATACCTACAGCGCGTGGCCCGTGGGACCGCTGAATGAGTGGGCACGTAATCAAGCTATGTATAAGGCTGTACCGCTTTAGAGGTCAGGGAGTATTGATTTCACCCAGTATCCAGGATGGCTTGGTTGGATTGCTTCTTATTGGTGGTTCTATCCGCTTGGACACAGAACACATTTGTGACGCCCCGAGAACCCTTAACCGGTCTAAAGGTAATCGCTCTTCAGGTCTCAAAGTTATTGCGAGTAACATTATTCTCCGAGGGCATTCCTGGTGTGACGGTATGACGACTATTCCCTTTGAGTCAGAATAGGTTCTCGTATTGTATGTATGAACCCTGTATAGTCAGACGCAGCGCATTTCAAAGAAGGTACGTAGCAGAGGGTCTAATAATAGGAATTTTCATAAGAACTAAAATGTTGGGCACGCGTTCAACTACAGATCGGTTGCTTTTGAGGCGCTAGGGCCTGGAAGACCCATTGCGGAAAGATCGCTTACTGGCATTTGCGCTAAGTAAGAGCGATGCGTACTCTAGTCCTGCAAATAATGACCTTGCGACATACGGGAATTTTTGTTTGTTCACATCGATTGCGTGCCCCTGTCTCCTTCTTCTTGGACTGAGTCGCCGGGTAAGCTCCCGCCCCTGAACGGCTTTGTCTTTGTGAACTACGAGAAAGTCCTGTCCGAGGAGGATTCGAACAACTCCCTGGCAGACGACGTGTCCACGTGAGAAACCCAGCAAGAGCAAGGCTGGGGGGGCTTATAATCCCAATACCACCAAGCCTGGCCACCAGCTAGAGTTGGAAGCATGGGAGTATAATTGAAAGACTACAGTAAGTAAATATAAAGTTATAATAAAGTAATACAATGCGCCGCGAGAAATACGTACAGCAACACGTCACACGCATATACGATGTAAGCGTATATATAGCGACGTGTGGTTACGCTGTATATATATATATATATATATATATATATATATATATATATATATATATATATATATATATACATATATATGGGCTGGGAAACGGTGCGCTGAACATTGGCGGACCTTGCTTAGGGGGGATACAGCTTACCAGCCGCTGCTCTAACCCTCCTTGAAGATTATATTTTTGCCAACATCTAGGATGCTTTTTGCCTATGCGCTCGACTGTCATGCAATATATATATATATATATATATATATATATATATTGCATGACAGTCGAGCGCATAGGCAAAAAGCATCCTAGATGTTGGCAAAAATATAATCTTCAAGGAGGGTTAGAGCAGCGGCTGGTAAGCTGTATCCCCCCTAAGCAAGGTCCGCCAATGTTCAGCGCACCGTTTCCCAGCCCTGAGCGGCTGTGATCACCATGCATTAACAAAACCTCAAAAGCAGTAACTTCATTAACAGTTGGAGAGGTGCTGCGGTGACAGCAACGGTTCATGTCGTATTTTGCTGGATATCATCAAGAAACGTTCAGCGCTTCTGCTTGCTGTGCTGCTGAACGGTAGCGACCTTTGGCCCGGTTTCTCGCAACTCACCCAGCTTATGGGGTGCCTTCGTCGGCGCAACTAATAATAATAATAATAATAGTAAAAATAATAAAGCCAAGATGCTCCGGTATATTTTCAAAGCATACCAAGCTAACGGAATTTTAAAACTAGCCCTTAGAAAAACAAGAATAATCTGCAGCATTGGAGCCCTGAGGCATCAGCCTATAATTTAAGTTAAAAAAAATAAAACTTCTTAAAAATGTTGTTTTTAATTCTAGACCATATTCTACCACCTATGAGTTTGGAGTGGCCTTAAGGCTTATCTTCAAGGCGGACATACTGAGTTAGCTAAGGTTTCCCCAACAGTCCTTATGGCACCATGGCCGGTAACTCTCAGTAGTAAAGTATTAAATTCTCAATGAGCACCGCTCAAAGAAAATTCGATCAACAACGGGGACCAAACCGGCGACGTCTCGATAGGTGACAACCATGACGAGTGCACTATCCCCGTTGACTGCCAGCCGCGGCCACCCGGAGGCGTCAGACTAAATAACGACGTAATATCTGAGGGCGCAACCGAGCATTTGTGGGCGCATGACATGTGCCTGGCATAGGATGGTACAGTATGGCCTGCACTGTGCCCCCTCCCTTCCCTCCTATCTGGGTCATTGTTCCGTCGATCTCTCCGGGCGGAGAAGAGGGCGGAAGGAAGAACAAAAAAAAGAAAGAGAGAAAGGGGGTAGAGGAAAAACGTAATTGGACAGTACCCGGGACCTGGCGAGTAGAACGGAAGCAGAAACGGTCGAGCTTAGTTGAGACAACTATTGTCTCTCTCACAGTATAGCATTTCGAGGCAAAATGCCACTTCCACACTTGGCGCTGTGAGATGAGTGTAAATAGGCTACGGCCGTCTCGGTCGGTGTATTGGGACGACCTAGGTCTATGCCTTGGGTAGTGTATAGTGCCGAGTTGAGACCTTACTGTTACTATTACAACTACTGCTGTGCACTGCTCATCAGTTCGTTGATCAGTCAATTATTTCAATGCATACTAAGCAGGTGCAGTTTGCCGGGAGTGTACCGGTTAGTCTGCTAGCTAAGCGCTAACCACCGTAGCAGCTGGTGACGCTGGCGTACGTCAACGGTGACGGGAGTCTGCGACAAGGTTGGACGCTGATAAAAGAAATGCCTGTCTGCGTTCGCTTAATGACTAACCACCGTAGACGCAGACGCAGAGGCAGGCGGTGCTTCAATGTTGTAGTCATGCTCAGCGGTGGTTGTGATGGCCGAGGTGGTGTTTAATACGATCACAACGACGCAGACGATACCTCATTATGATTACGACCGCAGCAGCAACAACAACAACAACAACAACAACAACGACGACGACGACGACTAAGAGAATGTCCACGCCGTCTTCAACAGGACGTGTTGCGGCCAAAGACGAAAATTAGCATAAAATTAACTCCATTTGTCTTTGCCTTCCATTCGTTTCGGTGGCACCTCGCGTTCAGAAGGCGAAGTGAAAGCACGCATGCCGAGACTTCACAGACTAGATTCGTGTAAGCGACTCCTGTGCGCGAAGTGTTCTAGCTAGTTTTCATAGCTCTCAAATGCACATTCGATGACCGTACTAGGTAAAAGCGTCATTAAAGGTATACATTTCTTCTTAATTAGGTATACATTTTCCTCTTCGATATTTGACAATGTTGTCTACACATGTAGACCAGATTGGCGGTTTCCCTATTCGGGTGTACAACGGATACGTACAACGATCGAGTCTGAGGGTTTTTAAATCTGCGGCTAAACTTTCGGCCTATGTAACTGGCCTCGACATAAAAGCGTTCGTCATTACTCAACGTTCGTCGGTGTCTCATGTTTAACATGTGAGAGCCTTTTTTGGGCCCAAGCTACCACTGCTGCAAGTCTAAGAGCCTAAACGAGCATTCATTATCTCTGTATCGCTCTGAGCCAATATATCAAGCCGGGTTCTACTGTAGAGCAGTCTACCTATTCCAAGAACGTCGGACAGATTAAACTTTGCGCGAGATTAAGATATATATAGATATATATATTATATATATATATAGAGATATATATAGTAGATCTCTAGATAGAGATATCATACATGGATACTATAGAGATATATAGATATATCTCATAGCATACATGTATATATATATATATATATATATATATACACATACATGTATAGATATATAGTACGAGATATTTCTCATCACATTAAAATGTATGTGTCCGTTTATGGGTTATTTTATGAGATCATTTTGTCATAAAAGCTGTTAACAACACAAAACATAAATGTGGTATGCTAGGCTGTGTATACCTACATAGCGATTTGTCGTGCAAACAGATTGTTAATAAGTTAAGAATTAAAATCATCACTGTTTGTATGTGTGTGTCTTGTGTGTATCTGCGGCCGACTGTGTCAGTTAGTTGTTAGTTAGTTAGTTAGCAAGTTAGAAGCCGCAATCAATTCCAGCTTGTCCTGTCTCTTCTAAAGGCAGAGGCGACAATTGAGTCGCCCGCCCTAAAGCGAAGATGGCAGGCAGATAATGAGCAGGGGGGCGTCTGGCCCGCCCATTGCCGCCGGTTGCGTTTGCCGTTTTTACTCGAACAATTACCCGCGAAAAGAGGCGCATCCTTCGTGTGCGCCTTCTATTTTCGCCCAATGACCTCGAGGTCGCAACGCCAAAGCGGGCCGTCGCACAGAACGTTTATTCAGCGCGGCGGTATGCGGTGCTGTGGTAGTGGTGATGGCGGCGGCGGCCGCGGCGGTAATGGTGGTGGTCGTCTCCGTATACGTGACATTGTCAACGCACGCCCATGAAGGCAACAGCCAGTGGGAAGCATTCTCAAGGACGGATGCTGCTCGCTTATTCATACATTGGCCGTGGTCCAGGCCGATCGGCTACGGCCGAGGTCGAAGCCCTTCGTCGAAACCTCCTGAAATGCTTCGGTCTGTCCCGGAGGTCCCGGAGGCCCCGTAGGCCAAAGGTCGCCACACAACCGCACGAAGACCAAGGTGAGGGCACGAAAACCGGGGTTCCGGCGTACTCGATGAAAGCTGCTTCTGCCGCTACCACGGTTCAAACCGTGGTTAGCGACAGTGGCAGCAGCCGCAAAGGTCATCGTTCTCGATGTCGGCGTCGTTTTGCTGCGAATTCCCGATTTACAACCATTCCTGTTTCTACGCAAGCGGCGGTTCGCTTAGCGATTGACCCGACTACTATCCAGCAGCTGCACAACCAGCCGCCTTACTCTAGCGCGGTTCTCTGCAAATGCTACGCACACCGTTCCAGCATCTTCTACACCTCTGGTACCTCTAGCTAAAGTCACAACCAGCCACGCACAGCTATAACGAACGACACTATTGCTGCTCCTGTGCTGCTGCTAAATAAAATACTTCTGCACATACGTTTCCATTACGAGGTAAGTCTGCTTTATTTTTCTTCTAGTACTAGGGGAATCACTACCGAGTGCTGCGTGTTTGTTTTGCGTCGATTGCCGGAGAAGCAGAAATCAGCTCATTGAAATCAGACCTGACAGATACACGCAGCAAAATCTAATAACAAGGTAGGCTTCCGCCGAGCGACTACACACGCGTGTGTGATACAAAATGTATTACGTCGGAACCACCGCAATGATGTGCCGTTATGGCAGTTGGTTGCAACTGTCACCAACCGGCCACCGGGAAACCAACTGGCCTTCGGCAGCCAACGGCTGTCCGAAAACAGACATCGCCAGTGTGTGTCGGCAAGACGTCACGTCAACCCCAAACGAAGCATGTGCCTAATGTATGAAAACAATACGAAAACGAAGTTGCATTATGATTGTTCGGTTCGGCCGCCTTTAACAATCCTGTCTTGTCGCGCTGTCCTGAGCACAGGTCCCCGCAATCATGTGTGTTGTCATGCCAAACATATATATATATATATATATATATATCATATATAGCAATTGTTACGTGTGTATGTGTGTTCCGGTTCACAAGTGCATAGCCGTTTGTTAGAAATAGCGAATTAGCCACAAACACAACAACAGCATCAGCTAGAAGATAATCTCCTAAAAATATGATCTTCCGGTCGGTGTTAGAAAATGGGAGAGATTCTCCTACGTTGCGATTTTTTCCCTACACTAGAAACTTTACAGTATGAATTACTTTATACTGTACATCTGCATATAACTAAGTTTTTATGCATACAGGTAACAGTGGCTACTTGTCGGCCATCAGATAATGTATTGCAAGGAATGAGAGTTAAATATTTGCAATCGAATACACACATTGTTAATATTATTATCAGTATCACCGTATTTTTTTTTCTATTTTTATCATTGTTAGGGTGTCTTACATCCTAAATCCGTATCAGTAGTGCTCTAGCTAGTTTAATTGAGATGCTGCTTTGCAACAAATACAATCGAACATGTAGTTTTATACTATTATACGACATGTGGTTTTTAGTTATATTGATAGGCTTACTTTAAAAGCTTATTTTTTCGTGATTTAGATTTGGCGTTGGTTCGTTTCGCCTTTTTATGCATGTCCGATAGCAGCTGGTGACTTGTCATTAAATACGAATCCTTATGCGATTTTCATTATCCACTAATTCGTCGTACATTTTTGTCTCTGTTCCGGTCTCACCAAAAATGTGTCTCTAGCTGACTATCTGACTATGCATGGAGCATGCCGGACAGAGTATACTTCGTAAAACATCATCGCCATTAAATTATGATGATGTCTAATTCAACGCACCTATGCAAAGGAGCTGATTATGTGCTTTGTGAAACAGATCGATATTTATACGACTGCAATATGTCTTTCTACAATTATCCGGCTGCAATATGTCCATTTTGGCTCATAACTTAGGAATGCAATACGCAGCTTAGACGCATAAGTTATGTTCATAAAAACGTGCTTTACAACGCTGTCTTTACGCTCATTGACTTGATGTACTTGACGGCGCTTCCTTCGTAAATAACGATCTATATGATATCTAAGTGGCGGCCTGGTCTAGGGGGGTTGACGTAATTCCTATCCACCTGGGCGTCGTCGGCTCAATCCTTGTTGTTGATAAAATTTTGAGCGATGTTAACTGAGAATAGATGATAAACCGTACCACCGACTTTTTAGAGGCCATATTGCCACAAGAATTGTTGAGAGAACCCTATGAATCTCAACATGTCCGGCTGTTTCGATGCGACTTTTCTAAAGATTTGTCCATTAGATTAAAGATGATAAATAGAAAAATATATACTTAAAAAAAGTATAATATATATATATATATAATATATTATACGGACAAAACCACGTACATTTTATAGTTCAGTATGCCTCCCCTTCGAAGCTGACCACATATAGAAACGATCCTCAATAGTCTTTATACCACGAGCAAAATATTCTGAGTCTTTAGACTCCAAATACTCGTCTAAGATGCATTTTACATATTGTTGCTCTAATATCTTTTCCGGCGAGATACTTCTAAATGGTTTCTAAATTAATAATCGTCGCACGTGGCCATGCTCGGATAATCTGGGGGGAGGGGGGGGTGGTGGTGCTCGACAACTTGGAACTTTAGCTCGTAAAATTTAGTCATGAAAATAAGCGACGCATAGGCGGCTGCATTGTCGTGGTCAACAACACAGTCCTTTTCTGCAGTGGGAAGATGTTGCCCGCGTCCGGTCCACTCCCTGATAGTAATTTCCTGTTCTGGACGGAATTTGTGAATTCACGTTTCGACGATTACGAATCGTCCCAAAAAATCCCGCGGACTTTGTCGCAAAAATTCCAAATTGTCCTGCTAAATTAAAAAGCGTATCAGTTTTTTTTCTAAATTGTTAGCTGTGCGGTATCCGCATTTCTTAAGTTTTGCATGCATAAATTCTGATGCAATATTGATGTGCTGCACCATAGCTAATGTCTATCTCTCCGCTTTCGCGGAGCTTCAATCGGACGATAGTCATCACAAATCTGTAGACTTCTAGCACCGTTAGTCTCGACTAAAGCTGTTTTGGCTGTCCAGAACGTGGTGCACCCTCGGTGCCTGTACTACGTCTTTTTAATGAGGCAATCCATTTGGTAATGGTACTGTACGCCCGAACATTAGTTCCTCGTAGATTGCACCTAATCTGGCATTCATTTCCATTGCAGTTAAGCCTTCAAAAATTTTTAATTACAGCACGCTACTCGTTCTGCTACATGCCTCTGAAGAGTCTGGTATATTAGAGTTGCGCGACCTGCTGCAAACGCAATTCGAAACCAATCCATATAAAACTTATTTTTCTATTTCGAAGAACGTCTATCGCCGCCGCTGTGGTCGGCATGAGCTTTTTGAAAATGTAAGCCGGCGATTCTACGTATGTTTTTATTACTTGGTTTATCCTATCTATTATATATATATTATACATGCACACTATTTTATATATGTAAATAATAACATCGTTGATACAATATGCAGAGAACACGGCAAAACAAGAATAATAGACGAGTCGAAAGAGCACATATTTTGCTCATTAACATGACGATTAGGCACGTAAACGTATTGTGGCGCAAAGTACGGTGTCTTATCACCATAACCATCTAAAACAGGTAAGGGTGTGTTTTTCATTTAAAGTTACTGGGTTGCACAAAAAACAAGTCATTTCTACCCATCTACCCATGATGCGTCGTTGCGACACCGAACCCACCACTCATGACGCCAGCGTTGCATAAGATCGCCACCATACCGTCCCGCCGTCAGTAAAGGAAAAGGAAGCACTTTTGCTGTTCTGCCGTCAAGCCATTCTGCATTTTAATCATCTTGCCGAGAAAAAGTAGCGCGTCCTCCAAAGCGTCTCGCCGTTAGGTCATTCTGATTTATCCTATACTGCCGTTAGGCTGTCTGACGTTTCGGAATTATCCTGTCTTTTAAATACGGAAAAGCAACTTCTGTTTCAAGAACACTATGTTAAAACCTGCGATATGCCATCTTAGCGTAAGTATATGCTGAGTTTGGACAAGGTCACGATCACATAAGCCAGTTTTCAAACCACATTGACCAACCTTAGGTACCGCACATTTGATGAAGGAAAGTAGCATGTCAATCTCGAAGGTGCACCACCATCTTATATCCTTACTTCATTGCTAGCTGTAATTGGCGTAAGCGAGGTATTTAACACAACCCGGAGCAAAAAACGACTCACTAAGGTTATTGTCAACCTTCACTCGAAGGTCGCTCGCTCCCTAAACACGGTTGTCTCAAATAAATGTATCCGAAAATAATATGGCGCAGCCCCC